>LBNU01013430.1:90286-101770 GCA_014162995.1 Artemisia annua
GGATGGGAGAAACGATGGGATAAATGAAGAATGGGTAAAACACACGGATGACGAAAGTAAAATCAGATTCTGAATCACGGGTGGGCTGGGTGGGCAAAATATCAAGCATCGGATCATCATGATCATAAATCTCATCCACCACTCCAAAAGTAACTTCATCCGTATCGGATTCAAAATCTATATCCGGTGGTTTCGCGGGTGGACGAGAAGATGGTAAATCGAAGAGAAATGAGTCAGCATCACAAGGTAAATCATCGTCATGTATTTCTTCAAGAACATTTCTTCGAAGGTCATCCTCGTCATTCTCAATAGCTGGTGGTATCGAGTCAACCGTAGCAAGAAATTGATCGACATCCTCTAAAAGAGGGTCACGTGATGGATTATCGGAAATAGCACTCAAAATAAGTTCAGAATCGATCTTAAAGTCAAAATGCTCATAATCCGGAAGATAAATATCAGCATGAATAATGGGATTGCCACTACTCGTCTCTTCAAATCGAAAAATCTCAAGCTCGGGTAAGAAATCATTATCCTTAACGGGGATAGGAAATGAAGAAGTCGGAGGATCATTCAATGCCTCGATCTTAGAAATGAGAAGATTGATGTTCAATAATTTTTCGCGAAGAGCTTCATCTTGGATTTCAGTATCAATATCTTCATCATTCTCTTCTTATAAGATGACGAGCTCAGAAGGTAATTCGTCTACATACTCGATGTCTCCACAAGATAAAGAATCATCATTGTCGGAATCGGAGAACATCTCAACACAATCAGTCGAATTATCAATCGGAGGCAATTCACACTCCTCAGCCGTATCAAAAACATATTTCTCAAAATCGGGTAAAGAATCCTTGAGCTCGGGCTCTAAAGGATCTGACGGCTTAACGATATCATCATCCTTGGACGAAATAGAATTATCATTAGTAAGAGAAGTATCGACCTCTTCCAAAACAAAGTCACTTCCCTCAACCGGTGTGAGAGAAGGATGGGAAGAGTCAGGAATATCTTCAGATATATCAAAATGATCCTTATCAACAAGTTCAGAATCACCGTTAGAAATTTCCTCAGACTCACTTGGGATTGGGACGAGGTTCTCAACACTAGACTTATTGAATTCGTCCGATTCCGTTGCCGGAATAGTGTTTAGAGGCTCGTCCCCCATTTTTAGAGAGTCCTCGGGTTCTACGGGAAAAACAACGGAAGCTTTGTGAGGATTAAGAATGATCGTAATTTTCTCATCATCGTCGTCGGAATCATAGTAAATAAAAGATTTATAAGGATTAGACGCTCTCTCTTCAGCAAGTAACTCTGCAATAGACTTCTCACGAGGCTCGGGAGTATGAGTATCATGATTATCCGCCCACTTCCGTAACATCTCACTAAGGGATTTCATTTCCTCAATAACTTCATCCGAAATTTGAAACTTTGCGGGATTTTGTGGGGGTTGGTTATAATTATTGTCACAAGGAAACGGATTCCTAGTTTGACAATCTGTGCTAAAGTGTGGGCCTCCACAATACTCGCAACCATATTGTGGTTGTGAAATCGGTGCATTGTGAAACGATTCATCATTAAAATTTTGATAATACGGATTTGGCTCGTACGGGATGAAATCGTTTTGTGGATCATTGAAAAAGCTCGGATTAGGATCGTAAGCGAGTGAAGTGTCAACTCTTGGAGCGTAGCACATACAATTAATAAATCCACATTGGTTACAAAAACACCGTCCACATGGTAAACCTTCTTCGGAGGGATTACCACAATTATAGCAAGTGAACGTAGGCGGCGGGGGTTGTGGTGGGTAATCGGGAAAGTTTGAAGGATTGTTGAATGATTTTTGAACGTACGTGTAAGAATTACAAAACCTAAAAAATCCGTTTTGAAGATTACTACCACATTGCTCGCACGTACAATACATACATGGTTCTCAGAAGAGGGGTTCTCCACAATTAACACAATTCGAATTCATAAGAATTAAACGTTCAGAGGGTTGAAGAAGAGAATTAAACAAATCAGAGGATGACGAAGATTCTTTTTGGATTTTTGAAAATATAAACGAAAAGGAAAACCAAACTTAGAGGTCAGAAAATATTTTTGGGTTTTTTAAGTTTTTTAAGTTCTTTAAGAGGAAAACAAAAACAAGTTACTAATCTTTATTTATCTTTGGTAACCGTTACGTTAACCGCAACCGTTTCCCTTGAAATTACACGCGGCAAGGTGGGAGGATAAAGGTGCTCCGTAGATGCTTAAAAACCCGTCCTCTTCAGTCTGCAATTTAATGTCAAGACTTCCGTATTCCTCGTTTATTCGGTTATAGTCTCAAAGTAATCCAAGTAACGACTAATTTCACGATTTGTTTTGTTGGTTATTTGGGCACGGTTTACAACACTTTCGAAGAAAGTGAGGATGTTTATTTTATTTTTGGATTTTATGAAAACACTTTAGGAAAAGTGTTTTTGTTTATTCTATTTTTGTGTTTTTATAATATAACGAAAATAAGTAACTTCCGGGGAGGAAGGATCTTCAAATCACAAAAACAACGAACGGAATCGACGTACTTGTTTCAAGCCTTCCCCGGCAGCGGCGCCAAAATTTTGATATAGCAACACAATATATATAATATATATAGTAGTATATCTTCTGAGGATAGCACGGGTAAATATGTATCCCCGGGTCGTTTTCCCAACGAAGGCTGAATGGAGCTCGTGAGTTCGTGATCGTGAGTCGTGAAGTGAATGTGAAGGGGGTTTATGGGGAACCCTAAGCTACAATTACACTACGAGAAATAAAAATGCACAAATAAGAAAGCGCGTAAGCCTAACACGTAATTAAAACCTAAAAACGTAACTAAAACGTAAAATAAGCGTAAACGCGCAAAATAAAAAGTGAATTTAAGGTATTACTACTCCTACGGGAGTGAAAATGATTTTTCTACTATCTAAATGACAAAATAAAATTTTAGGAAAAAGAAAACTATTATTTTGACTTTTTATTTAATTTTTATTAATTAAAAACTATTTTTAAATATTAAAATATATTAAAAATGCAAATAATTAAAAAAATGAAAAAATAATTTTGAAAAATTTAAAATATTATAAAACTAATTTTAAAACTGAAAAATATTTTTTTGGACTTTTTATGAATTTATATTAATTAAAAAGGATTTAAAAGTACTTAAAAACTAGTTTGAATTATTATAAATACTAAATGAACTTGGAAAATTATGAAATTTTTCAGAGAATTCCAAAATATAATTCTAAGCCTAGGAAAAATAAGATTACCTAAAAATTACACACTAATAAGCAGTTTGGGCTAATAAGCAGTTGGAATAAGCACTTATTTATAAGCAATTAAGCACTAGAATGCAGCAAAAGCTTAGGTAAGGTGTAATATACTAGGAAAAACTTAATTCAACTAAAAAACCTCAAATAAGCCTAGGCCGTGAGCCAGATTCAATTCACTCTTTGGACCGAAAAAACAGCCTAAGTACCCTACTTTGGAGCTTAATTATAAGCACTTAATAAGCTAAATGGGGGAAGGTTAAGGGGGCAAAAGGAAGACCACCTAGGATACTACTCAAAAAACCTAAAAGCCCTAATTTATAATCTCGATTACTACCTTAATTTGGACCTAGATCAGATCTACTTGAACCAGTTTTAACCTTAACTTTGACTTTTTGGTTGCACACTAAAGTTGACCAAAGTGAGTTTCTACTGATTGATTCTGATCCTACAAGTAGTATTAAGCTAGTTTAACACTTAATTCACTTAAACCTACACTAGATCTAACAATGCTCCAGAACTCAGTTTCACAGATTGCAAGATAAGCTTAGATTGGCAGGTTGAATCCAAGTTTTGACTTTTTACTATAAACCTATTAGTTTTATGATTAATACTAACTTACCTAAGCCTAAAGTAAGCTACTAATGCAGAAAGGACAACAAACAATAAGCTAGAACACACCTAAACTACCTGATCCAAACACTCCTTTAATGTGCCTATATCACTAACTTTTGTAAATTAAAGCTTAGAATTCCTAAACTAATGATCAAACCCTATTACTAAACTGAGTTTAAAGCTAAATGAATCATAAAAACACACCAGGAATACTAAAAACACAATATGCAGTTTAAGCTTAATTAAGGCAGTAAGCATGCAACTTTAGGACTAAAGCATATAAGAGCTACACAAAAGGATTCGGTCCGCTATAATAAGCATTATCTAACATAAATAAGCTAATAGCTACAGTACATAAGTTAAGATAAAGGAAAATGCAGTAAAGGAGAGACATACTTGATTGAAGGCTAGGAGTGAGCTAATGATTATGGAACTGAGATCAAGCTCACAAAAAGCTATAGCAGAGCTTTTCTGAGCTTATCATAAGGGATTGTGAGCTTCTCCAAGCTTATGTACCCTTAGAAACTAAACTTGTTTTAACTATAAAAAAAACTTAAAGTAAACTGAGTAAAGCTTAAGTAAATAGAAATTCAAGAGCTTTTAAAGAGATTAAGCTAAATATAGAATTAACTAAAAACAGATTAATAAGAAAGTAAGGAACTTTTATTAAAAACTTAGGAAGATTACATGAAAGTTGAACAAAATTACATGAAATTTAACCTTAAACTGACCCCTAATTTTGACCCCTAAAAACAACACTAAAACTATTCCTATACTACACCTAAACCTACACTATTACAAACCATGAGCAAGAGTCCTATTTATAGCCTGCAAAGGCGCATGGTTAGCTTTGAGAAGCTCCCAGAAGTTTTATTCCACCGACCTTGCTCTTATCTCGATCCTTCTCTGGATTCCAGACCCTTGGGTTCTTCCAGCATGTTCTTATGCAGTCAAATTGGTTTATCTGTCCACGTAGGCACTGAGGTGACAAGTTCTGACATGTTGGCAGAAGGTTCTTGAAGGTACGAGGTTCATAGTTAATTGGTGCAGGGTGAATGGTGAAAAGGAGAAGATATACAGTGGTAAAAGGGGTGAAAGGCGCGAATGGGGGTTTTTTTTTATGTTGACTGGGTATAAGGGTTAAGTTTGGGGCTGGGTTAAAAGGTGAGTGGGCTTCAGGTTTTATAAAAGTGGTGGTGATGGGCCTGGTGGGTGTAGTAAAATGGAGGGATTGGGTTTGTTTATTTATTTTGGGTTTAAGTGTATATAAGGGTAATGGCCGGGTTTATGTAATTTTGGGTTTATGTATTTATGGGTTAATTAGTAGTATTAGGAGGTTAAAAGGACAAGGACCAAGGTTGTAAACTTTAATTTTGCAGGGACCACTTCTGTTAATTTTTGTAAAGTTTGAACCAAGGGCCAGTCTTGCCATTTGAACATTCTTGAAGGTCTTGAGTTGACTTTTCTTTAAAGTATTCTTCTAAGGACCAAATATGGCAACTCATGAAACTTGAGGGACCATCTTTGCAAAAATCATCAAACATTCACCGAGGGTCTTTTATGCCATTTCTTCAAACTTGAGGGATTATTTTTGACTTTTTGAGCTTGACCTTGACCGTTTAGCTTTCCCGGCTCCGGCCTTTGACTACTTCCACATCTCGTGCTCGTTTTTTTTGTGGTTTTTGGCTCGGTTTTTGTCCGTTTTTCATATTTTCTTACCTGCATGTACAAAAGCACAAAAACATGTATATTTGGCATTTATTCGTTAGTTTTTGGTCTTTTTGGTCGGGTTTTGGTAAATAAAAGGTATGTGTTTAAGCACATACCATTGCCTTTTCTAGGAATTTTAAGTAGTATCTAACTTTCATCAGGCAACTTATAATCCTCAGAAAGGACAAAGCATACATCATCAGTAAAAAGAACTTTGTTTTTCTTGTCACACATCTGTGACACACTAAAGAGATTGTACTTAAGCTCTTTTACATAGTACACAGGTTCAAAATCCAAGTTACCAGTCCTGATAATACCTTTACCAGTAACTTTTCCACCAACTCCACCTCCAAAGCTGACAAATTGTCCATCATAGGGTTCAAAATTTGAGAGATAGGACTTGTTGCCAGTCATGTGCCTTGAACATCCACTGTCTGTATAGCCTTGTGATGAGGCGAAAAGTGTTACGCTTTTAGGGGGTCATTTAAGCCCTAATCCGTAATTATTTGATCAAATATTGCCTTAAATCGTTCCTTTTGTCATTTTAGGTACTTTGGAGAGAAAATTTGGAAAAGGAAGCATTTTGGACGTTTTTAGAAAATAAAAGTGAAGAAAACGACAAAGTCTTAAAACCAAGCTGAAAACAGTACCTGACGGCATCACTCTCTACGAGGTAACGGCATCACGCTTTGACAAAGAGGTGGATGATTATTACACTAGACCCCCCCCAGAAAGATTTTGGAAGAATTACGCGTGACGGCGTCACGTGTAAATGGGAGTAGGCCGTCACGTTATAGCTTAAAGGGAGACGGCCAGAGACATTTAAAGGGGGACGGCGTCAAGAATAGAACTGAGTAATCCGAGAGAGTTTTGGCGGCGACGTGACGGCGTCACACTCTAAAACGTGACGCCGTCAGATTGTAAAATCTATATATATTCTTCTAATTTTCATTCATTAGGTGTGCAACTTTTGGGAGAACTTTAGGGATATACCCTATTTCGTAAAACACTGTATTTTCAGGGGTTTTTCACCCTTGAGACCTTGATGTTTAATTAAAGATAAGTCTCCTTTCAAATCAATCAATATGTCTATGTGTTGTTTGATTATATCTTATGCTTGTCTATACTTTAACATGCTAGGCTAGGTTTTTCTTGTGTTTTCTTGGATCTAATGAAACCTAGCTATTGATTACATGTTGTTGGTTTGTTTATGATTGTTGTGGGTGGGTGAAGTCGATGTTAGGTGTGACATTTCTAAAATTTCATGTCACTAATTTGAATATTTTATTATTTAACTATTTTTTTTAATAATTAACTTCGTCGGAAGTTATCCGCGTACGTCATGACACGTTCAATTAATTCAACCAATACTAGACTATGTCCATTCTACACTTTTTATGCATTTTTGTTTCCTTACAATCCTATTTTAAAAGTCATAATTTACTTTTTCCAACTTTATGTAAACCTTGCACATTTTACGTTTTACGTGATTTAAGTCTACGTTTTTAGGTTTTAACTACGTTTAAACCCTTCGATGAACTCACCACTCATCTAAAATACTTAAATAAGTTATATTAATAAGTTTTAACATTTTTGAAGGTTTTATATTTTTACGTCTCCTAATTTTACGTTACGCGTTTTAAAAACTTTACGTTTGTAATTACCGGGATCAAAATACACAATGTAGCTCATGTTTTATACAAAACCACTATCCTCTTCTCCCTTTTCTTGTTATGAACGACCCACCCACATGGGTGGTGAGTCATTTGTGGTTTCTTACACTCTTGTACACTTGGCTAACTCAATCTTATGTTTGTCTCCCACTATCTAAGTCTTATACCACTAACACACTTCTCATACATGCATTTTGGATCAAAATACTCATCCCTTGTTTTCTCCACCCTTATGAACGACTCATTGCAGATCCAAACACCATTTTATTTCAATTTTTACCAAATATATTGATCTTGGATTGAAGGTGTTGTAATCCCTAGCTAGTTCTTGTGTTTGTTTCTTCATAATCACCATCAAACATCATCATCATCAACATAAATTTTTCTTGGGTTCAAGGGATGAGTTCTTTAAAGATTTCAAGAGTTTTAAGAAGTGTTCTTGCAAGGTTATTAAGGGTTATTAAGGTTGGGTAAAATATTTGGAGCTTGGGTGTTGATTGTGTTGATTCCTATTAAAGATTTGTACAAGAATGAAGACCTAAGTGTGAAGCTTTGATTCTTGTTCCTTTTTCTTCTTCAAGACCTTTCTTTCTCAAGAGTTTTGATGACTTCCAATATGGTTTATGGGCTGTGGTTTTAGAGCATTTTCTTGTGTTAAAAGGGTTATATAAGTTTTGNTGAATATGCATATTTGGCATTAACCAGCCTGGCCGAATGGGTAGCGCCCATCTTTCAACGGTCACATAATATTGAGAAATATGTGGTAAATGGCAAATATTACCCTACCGGGGCAAATGTTAAATCTAGGTTAAGGTTCGGTTTCATGAGCTCTATACTATAATCTGATAACCCGACAAGTAGTGATCATACTTGTTGTCCGATGAATAATGCTTGTATTCAACTTATTACTTACTAAACTCTATGAATTCACTCAACATTATTGTTGACTTTTAGCATGTTTATCTCAGGTCTGTAAGTGACTTCAGCTTGGATGGGCAGCGCAAGAAATGAATATCATCAAGATGGCTCATGTTTAATAAATTTTCACTTAATAAGTGACTACAACTTTTATTATCTTATGTATTTCTAAACTATGTCAACCTTTTGGGACCTCTTGTGAAACTTTGATAACCTTCTAATGTGAACTTTTATTAAAAACATCTTTGTATGAAAGTTGTTTACTATATTTGTACAATGTGATCGATATATAGCACCCCATGTCCCTTTCCGATGCGATCCTGAAAATGGGGGTGTTATAGATTGGTACCAGAGCACAAATTATAGTGAACTAGGTCTTTTTGTTTTAAAAACCTAGACTATAATCGTTTATTTTTCAAAAATCATGAGCTTCCATCATCTTGTCCGATATCCATGCGCGCCTACTCCTGAATTTCCTATAACTCCCTTGAGTATATCTTAATTATATTAAGGGTAATTATAGGAGCACTATAATTATTTCTAAACTCATCCGATAATCCGCGAAAGTATCACTCTTATATATAAACTTTGTGCACTAAACTTTCTAGTTGTATTTTATGCTATTCATGTGCATTGTGAATTTCCATCCGGAAATTTATACACATCTTCGAGTGCACCGTTACTATACGTACCCATATAGTGAATATTACTATATATACTTAAGATAATTTTTTTTCCCGACTATCCTGCTTGTTCCTGAAGCATCGCTATTTTTCTTAACAGAGTTTCTCCATGTGAATACTAAACTCTTCTAAATATTGTGAGTTACACGATGGTATTTCTTAGACATTGTATGCGATTACAATGTTCTCTCTTATTTCTTAGACATTGTATGTGATTACAATGGTCTCTCTTATTTATCTGACATTGTATGCGATTACAATGGTCTCTCTTGTTTATCTGACATTGTATGCGATTACAATGGTCTCTCTTATTTATCGGACATTGTATGCGATTACAATGGTCTCTCATATTTATCTGACATTGTATGTGATTACAATGGTCTCTCTTATTTCTCAAACATTGTATGTGATTACGATGGTCTCTAAACTCTTTCATCACCATATGTTATATAATTTCATATAACATCGAAACCTGTTACAATTTATCAATTTCTATTGGTTGTCTTACTCCTCGTGAACTCATATTTTCTGATTATTTCTTGCTTATTTTCTTAAGCACCACTATTGATACTATTTAAGAATTATTTATATACACTTGATTTTTCTCTCGACTATTTATGCCTAATTAATAGAGCGTTACCTCTTATTTGTATAGAGGTTATTTTTATAAATATTTGATCAGATTCTTTACTCTCAGCCTCCAAAGGATCATGTCAAACCCTACTTCTCCTAACTATATATGTTTCACCAAATTACTAAACAATTAAACACATAATTATTCATTTTGATGATCCCCTAAAACTTTCTCATACTTTGTGGGTGACACAGTGGTCTCATTTATTTTCTCAAAAATCGTGAGTAATGCTATGATCTTTAAAAATCTTTTCATGACCTTACACAATGGTGTTTTATATGAAACCCGTCATATTCTATTTATTTACCTTGGAAATTCACTACCATTTTATAAACAACTCCTTTATTGTCATATAAACTATCTTTCATTATATTACAAATGGATTTACTATTCCTCAAAGAATTACCCCATTACTACCTTATAAACTAGTAACTTTATTCTCTACTATTTTATAAACTGCTTTAACTAGTTCAAAATTAACTTTTTGTCACCTCTTTACAAATCATTTGGTCAATTTGTAAAACTAGTTTACTACTATCTTCTAAACCATTTTCACTAAAATATTAATACACTCCTTGCCACTCTCTTACAAACTACTTTATCACCATCTTATAAACTTATCCACTGATGTACTACTATTACATAACTGTTTGGACTATTTCTGAATAAACTATTTTGTTATCATCTTAGAAATCGTTTTGTCATTTACCTTTTACCAAAATTTTCACCACCTTATAAACGATTTTGTTATTATCTTACGAATTACTCGATATTGTTTTATTACCTAAAACCATTGATTTATTATTACCTCATTAAATATTTTGTTATTGTTTTATTATCCGTCATTTTCCTATAATTCTTATAAACTAATTCATCATCTACAAAAGAAGAAGTTCAGCAACTTTCTCTACATCCATCAAGTTCTCTTCCGAAACCTTCATTGTAAAGATCTGTGATTCAGTCCTGGTGTGAACTATTTTTGAATTGCTTAAAACTTCCTTTTCTGCGTGCATTTTCCTTATTCGCATGTGTTACACACTCATACTACTTACTTATGATCGATTCTTACGTATGTACAAACTTATATCACTCTTTGTATATAAGATACTTATGCAAACTTCATACTTACCTAGTAATGGACATATCACGAGTATAACTAAATTAAGTATTTGAAAATTTTATCGAACCTCGGTTAAATATAGTCTAGTCACCTATATTTAACCTAGGGACAGTGGAACATAGTCTGACTACCTATGTTTGACTTAGATTTTTCAAATACTGGGAATAGTTATATATGGGTTATGTCTAAATGATTTTCTACTTGATTTAAGAGAATCACAAAATTCTTGTGTTAGCATAAACAATTTAGCGTTATTCGTTCGATCGAGCAAAACAACTAAAAAAATCCTCACTCTATCTTTATCGCGTATAGTCAACCTTACTCTGCACCATATTTCTAGAAGACGAGAATAGAACCGCGTTGTTAGTTATCCTATACTTTATTATATTCCTTATGAGTATCATCATCTTTTCACAAGTGAACCGTCTAGAGATAAAGCGAGTTGAGCTCCGGGACGGCGCTCTCTTAAGGGGTACGTGCTGTGACATTTCTAAAATTTCATGTCACTAATTTGAATATTTTATTATTTAACTATTTTTTTTAATAATTAACTTCGTCGGAAGTTATCCGCGTACGTCATGACACGTTCAATTAATTCAACCAATACTAGACTATGTCCATTCTACACTTTTTATGCATTTTTGTTTCCTTACAATCCTATTTTAAAAGTCATAATTTACTTTTTCCAACTTTAACTTTATGTAAACCTTGCACATTTTACGTTTTACGTGATTTAAGTCTACGTTTTTAGGTTTTAACTACGTTTAAAACCTTCGATGACCCACACTCATCTTAAAATACTTAAATAAGTTATATTATAAGTTTTAACATTTTTGAAGGTTTTCTCAAA
>LBNU01013430.1:102501-119736 GCA_014162995.1 Artemisia annua
GTGAGTTTATAGCCTCGCCTTTACTCATTTAAATGTTTTATAAACCTCGCAAGGGGGATACATGCTAGTTTTACAAACTGAATACAAGTAGTTTTTGGTATGCTTGACCCGATTACATGATTATAGACATTGAGTATCTCTTGCCAATTAAGTCCTCATCATGAACCGTTAATTGTGTGGAAACGCTAGTATTATGAATATGCATATTTGGTATTAACCAGCCTGGCCGAATGGGTAGCGCCCATCTTTCAACGGTCACATAATATTGAGAAATAAGTGGTAAATGGCAAATATTACCCTACCGGGGCAAATGTTAAATCTAGGTTAAGGTTCGGTTTCATGAGCTCTATACTATAATCTGATAACCCGACAAGTAGTGATCATACTTGTTATCCGATGAATAATGCTTGTATTCAACTTATTACTTACTAAACTCTATGAATTCACTCAACATTATTGTTGACTTTTAGCATGTTTATCTCAGGTCTGTAAGTGACTTCAGCTTGGATGGGCGGCGCAAGAAATGAATATCATCAAGATGGCTCATGTTTAATAAATTTTCACTTAATAAGTGACTAAAACTTTTATTATCTTATGTATTTCTAAACTATGTCAACCTTTTGGGACCTCTTGTGAAACTTTGATAACCTTCTAATGTGAACTTTTATTAAAAACATCTTTGTATGAAAGTTGTTTACTATATTTGTACAATGTGATCGATGTATAGCACCCCATGTCCCTTTCCGCTGCGATCCTGAAAATGGGGGTGTTATATTAGGCTTAAGAAAACTGGCTAAGCTCCTATACGGTAACTTGCTTGAACGTCTTAAGAAACATGAATCGGATGTGTACTACGATTATATGGTTGTATTTAATGCATAAGCGAATTCTAGTGATCCCATGTTAGGAGCTTTTAGTCGGCTGAAGTAGGAGCTTATAGAGTTAGGAAAGATCGTACACGGCCCTACGAATGGTTTAAAGGAATACAACCCGTCATCCACACAATTACAACAAACCAATCAACCGGTAAAAGATAGCTAGGGAGTAAGGAAATCTAAGTAAACACATTTTTCTCTCATATAAGTTTCACAACAATTTACTTTTTCTTGTTATTTTATTTTATTTGCATAAGTAGTTATTTGGGTTAGTTGACTAGCAACTAATTCCGCCCACTCTTCCAAATACCCGAGATTTTACTTGCTTTTATAAAATATAAAAATACAAAAAGAATCATCCCTCAACCCTTAGACCAAAATTAGAGTAGTTTTCAATCCTAACGACACTATTCCCCGAGAGAACGATCAATCCCCCAGTACTTGCCACTTCACTATACTACTTCGGTCAGGTACACTGCTTGGTGGGGGTTGTAAGCTTCTCAAGATCCCTTGAGAGGTAAATCCTAATTGCGAAGGTTGCAAAACCCACGCATCAAGTTTTTGGCGACGCTGCCGGGGAATAGTTATTGCTTAGGTTGAAAATTTTATTTTTACTTAGTTCTACTCATTAGATTCCTTTCTAGTGAGATTTTTATTTTTATTTTTCTAGGTTTTCTTGTAGTCTATCTTATTCTTTGTGCTTTTGTTCGTAATACTTCTTCATGAGTAATATTGATCGTTTGGTCCCTGTTATTCGTGTTTTCCGTCGTAGGAACTTCCAACTACCCAACCTGCCCCCTATTGCTGAAAACGAAAACCCACCAAATCTGTCACCCGATCATCATTTTAACAACAATTCTGATATGGACGAATCTGACCAAGACACCGACCATGAAAATGGCCCTTTTTATTATTCGTCGGACTCCGATGAAGACTTAGGGGATGGGGAAGTGATAGATCATCCTAAGGGAGAAGAGGGAGCTAACCCTCTCAAGTATGTTGATAGGGGTGTGCATCGGGCCGGAACCCAACCCGTCCTGACCCGGCCCGACGAAGCTTGATCCCGATTGTGGCCGGAATCCTAAACCGAGTCCCGACCCGATAGTGTTCGGTAAAGTCGGTATCGGTATCGGTCGGTATCGGTCGAGATTGGCTTGTCTTTTCTCGGTTTTTGGCTCGTCCCGACCCGGCCCGTCCTGAACCGAGTCTCGAGATCACAGAAAACTCCAGTCGGTCAGAATCGGCCGGGCTCGGGCTGTCGGTATCGGAATCGGGAATCGGGATGCGGGCGGTTTTGCTCAGCCTTATATGTTGACCCTAGAACAAGGATTGAGAAAGATAGTTTGTTTAATATGCAATTTCCTTGTAAAATTGGATTTAGGAGCTTCGATGCTTACCTTAACTCGTCTTTACCCATGAGCATAATCTCACGCGCTGAATATAATAGAATCATGGTGAATGAGTTAGAATACCAAGGAGATTATATTGTTGCTAGAACTAAAACATTGCACGTGTTTGTTGGGAGCTTTGTTTATTTAGTTGACTTTATGGTTATGGAGAATCTAGGCGAGTTTGTTGATAGTAACTTAACCCAAGTTGTGTTTAGGAAACTCTTCAAAAGGTTAACCAAATTAGACGAAAAACTCATGGAAGGGTTAATTACATTTTCAGATGGGGATGAAGATTTTGTGTACCAAATGCCCCGTGCACACCCTAGGTATAAGAATTTTTCTATTGAGGGATGTAATAGGCTTCCCCCTCTAGATATGTTAAGTGAGAAGGACATAAGAAAATGGCTCAAATATCCTCATGAAAAGAATAAGAAGTACTATCGCGGATGTTTACAGCTAAGTGATGACTATAAGAGAGATGAGGCAACAAGTAGGTGGCTCACACATGGATACGTGAGCATTAGTGACACTAGGTGAACGTGACTTTGAGTCTAGGTACAAGACTCGTTAATAAAGAAAAGCGCTTCTTGGGAGGCAACCCAAGCTTTATTTGTTTTGTGTGATTGTTTATATGAATTTATTTGTTTCCATATGTATGTTTTATTTTTATCTCTAATGATTCATGTTTCAAAATAAATTGTGAAAATGCTTTATTTTGTTTTTAACTTCGTCTTAACTACATATAAAGGTATTTTGCAAAAGATAAGTGTAAGGGAAATCTAAATTTGTTTATAAGAACGAATTGGACATGAATTGTAGCGATATAAAATGAACATACATATTAGTATTTGTTTGAGTCAAATGCTTGTATTGAGTCATAATGAAATTTTGCAGGATTCCAGGAATTAAGGTAATTGTTTTTCTAGAAATTTTCCGGAAACTAAACATAAGAATTCTATCAGATCAATTCTGAAGGCGTCAGCCTTTAAAAGCTGACGGCGTCAGATACTGATTCCAGAAAAAGTTTTTAAAATTTAGTTTTTCTGTCGGATTATAAAAATTACTGCATCTTTAATTCCAGGAATCTGCAAAACTTTCATTCCACAAGCATTATATCCTTATATAGATTTTGCCGCGGATTTTACACAAGGTTTGCCTAGATTGTTTTCTCAGGTTTAACAGGTTACATTGGACAAGAAGATGAACATGGAATCAAGTTCATGACATCAAGCTTTTGGCGTCGCTTTGATCTTGGAGCTTTTACATCATCTTGGAAGAAGATCTAACCATGTTACCACACGATCCACATCAAACGAATCAGGGGAGTATTTGTTTCATCCTTTCATTTTCTCTACTTTTACATCTTTTATGTGAACATTGGGGACAATGTTCGGTTTAAGTGTAAGGGGGGTAAATGAAGACACCTTAGAAAATGCTATAACGCTTGATTTTTGTTTTGTTTAATGGTAGATGTGTAATAAAACTGAGAGAAATATTTGTTAGGGCAATTTTAGCACCAAATTTAAAATTTTTTACAACATATAGGAGTGAAACTTTAGGCATAATAAGCGTCTCATGGATAGGAGTTGTATTACTAGCGCAAAAACCGTACCACTCAAAAATTTCCACCCCAAATATGTGAGGTTCACCCCTAGAATTGGTAGGAAAAGCATTCATTGTTGGTGCTTGTGTGTGTACCGGTAGTTTATAGATTCTAGAACTTGCGTTAGTGACCATCCCAAATCCACAAGTGAGACTACATTCTTGCAGTTAGATTTACTACATGATAAGAGGCATTAGGATAACCAATGTTTTACACCCGTATTATAATTACATTGACTTCATTGGCCAAGTAATTCTCCCACACCTTAGCGTTGTACTCATTTTTAGTACACGATACCCCTAGTACACCCCTCAGAGCCTAACTTTTCGTTTCTAACTTTAAGCATCTTACTTAAAGGAAGAATTTGTTTACAATCCACCCCAAATGTACACCCAAATCGCCTTAGCCTACCTTGTATGCACTCATCTTTAGTGCATTATTGTGACAACATTTGTTTAAACCCTTAGTTAATTGTCTAATTGATTACATGGTTGCTAAGTCGAGTCATATCCTTGTACATATTGTTTTGGGACGATTGGGACTCATGGGTAAAGTACTAATGTAATGGAGTAATGGGGAAGAAGTCAATTATTACCCCCATATGTGCGTTAATATTTTAAAGTACTCCAAGTTTTTCAATTATCTTAATTCGAGTCATTAGAATAGTTAATTGTAAAGTATGTAAAAGTTCAAGTGTAAGGGGAGAACCGAGGCCCCTATGATGTATTATTTTGGATGGTAGGGTAAGAGTATGAAAAAAAAATCGAAAAAACAAAAAAAAATGGAAAAAGAAAAGTAGAAAAAACATACGGACTACCATCCCGTTTCATTTTATATTTATTTATGTTTATGTTATTTTCTTTTTAGCTTAAGTTGAGTCAAGTCTTGGCTTAGCAACGCCACCTTGTGCATGTATTTGATCAAGATAATTAACTCGCCGCCACTAAAAATACCCTTTATTCCAACAAAACCGTGTTTATCATATCCCTACACCTAACGTTACAACCCTTGAAAAGCCCTCTTTGATAGTTTATCTTAGGTGCTTACGCCTAGTGGAGGAGGTTTTTGATCCTTTCTCAAGCCTATGGTAATCTATTTTCTATGACAAGTAGTGAGTGATATTTCTTCCATTTCCATTTAGTTATATAGGTTTATAACACCCGAGAGATGAGAGTATCCAAACACTATTTGTGAGGTGCTAGTGTATGATTTCCGTGCTTGTTATGACTAGGGTGGAATAACTATTTGTTGTAATTACTTTTATATTAGTGTTAAATGACCCCTAGATCATATTTTGATTGGAATAAAAGCGCATTTGCTTGAGGACAAGCAAATCTCAAGTGTAAGGGTATTTGATGAGGCGAAAAGTGTTACGCTTTTAGGGGGTCACTTAAGCCCTAATCCGTAATTATTTGATCAAATATTGCCTTAAATCGTTCCTTTTGTCATTTTAGGTACTTTGGAGAGGAAATTTGGAAAAGGAAGCATTTTGGACGTTTTTAGAGCATAAAAGTGAAGAAAACGATAAAGTCTCAAAACCAAGCTAAAAACAGTACCTGAAGGCGTCACTCTCTATGAGTTGACGGCGTCACGCTTTGACAAAGAGGTGGATGATTTTTAAACTAGACGCCACAGAAAGATTTTGGAAGAATTACACGTGACGACGTCACGTGTAAATGGGAGTAGGCCGTCACGTTATAGCTTAAAGGGAGACGGCCCGGAGACATTTAAAGGGGGACGGCGTCAAGAATAGATCTGAGTAATCCGAGAGAGTTTTGGCGGCGACGTGACGGCGTCACACTCTAAAACGTGACGCCGTCAGATTGTAAAATCTATATATATATTCTTCTAATTTTCATTCATTAGGTGTGCAACTTTTGGGAGAACTTTAGGGATAAACCCTAGTTCGTAAAACACTATATTTTCAGGGGTTTTTCACCCTTAAGACCTTGATGTTTAATTAAAGATAAGTCTCCTTTCAAATCAATCAATATGTCTATGTGTTGTTTGATTATATCTTATGCTTGTCTTTACTTTAACATGCTAGGCTAGGTTTTTCTTGTGTTTGCTTGGATCTAATGAAACCTAGCTATTGATTACATGTTGTTGGTTCGTTTGTGATTGTTTTGGGTGGGTAAAGTCGATGTTAGGCTTAAGAAAACTGGCTAAGCTCCTTTTGAGATTAAGACCTTGATAGATCTTTGAGCACTCGTGAATCGTTAGCAATGTTTATGTAATCACAAACACACTAATAGAAAGTCTCTAATACTTGTATTATAAAGCGGAAACAAACACAAGTTAAGAACACAGAATACTAAGAACTCTTTGATCCTCTATGGATCTTTTATAAAAACTAAAACTTGTTTTTCAACTCGTACATAGAATATAATAATGTGTTCCTTTTATAGACAAGGAACCCTAAACCTAAACTGTTTCACAAGAAACGTATATTCTATAAACTATAGAAGATATGCATTATAATATCCTAATAAAGCTCATGCATATCCTAACTAAATTACAAAATACGCGGTTTATCTATATCTGCAGAAACATAATACGCGAAAACTATACTTCCACAGAAACACTTCTTCAGCAGAATCTAGCTCTTCAGCAGATTCCATCAGCAGTATCCTTCAGCAGAATTCTCTCTTAGCAGAATTCCCAACAATTAATCCTCCCCTAATCTTGAATTTGACATGGTTAAGTTCAAGATTCTTGATAGATCTTTAATACTTCTGAATAAGAGGATTGACTTCAATCATCACCAGCAAAGAATCAAACCCACCACTTCTCTATGAATGGTAAACTTTAAACATCAGATCTTTGCAGCAACAAATGACATAATGTACATCAAAACATATTAGTTTCATACTATTCTCATCACATCCAGGTGTGTTAACTCCTGTGAGAGGTGAATCATTGAAAATAATGGATTTGATGTCTCTTTACCAATAGCCATTAATACTGGAGTAGCCAAGTGTTTTAGTTCAAAGAAGAACTATGGTACACTGATAACCATATGATTTTTAGTAAATCATCAACTATAAACGGATTTGAGTTGTCTTTACCTGTAGCCGTTTGCTCAGGACTAGCTAATTCTTAGGTTGAATAAATCACCTTTGGTGAATTGATTACCAAATATGGTATTCCACTGCCTTTACCACAAACCATACACTTGTGGGCTAGCCAGTTATTTAGAATCCAAAAGGAAAAATCCATGGTCAATTGAAAACCATTCAACTCTCAGCTGTGAAGCATGGGTGAGTTAAGTACCCAATAGTTTTGAGCAAACTATTACAGCTATCAACAGATTTGACATGTCTTTACCAAAACTGTACCCTTTGGACTAGCCAACTTTTTGATGGAATAGTCAACATCATGGTAAGTTGATAACCATAGAACAAATGTATAACAAAGTCAATTTTTTTTTATTTTACAAAGAGAAATAAGAAAACAAAACAAAGATACAACAAAATACCATCAAACAGCTCTGCCTACCCTGATCATGTTCTTAAACAACCTAATCAAAGATTCAGCAAACAATCTAGCATTCCCAACTGGATCAGGAGGTATTTCCAACTTGTGTAAAAGCATCTTCTCCATTAAAGGCACAGATAGAGGATAATCCTTATCAATGAACATTATTACCCTTATACCAGTGGTAGTCTCCAAGACATGAACATAAGGAAGAGGGTAAATTTTCCAACTTAAGACTTTCCACCTATGATTATTCTTCCAGACTGCATAACCAGTACCAGTAGGAGAAGTAGAATCCATAAGTACCCGAAGATCACCCAAAAGATATAATCCAGCAAATGTAGAAGTATGAGAAGCATAATACTTGAGAACCAAGTCATAGAGAGTCAGCAAGTCTTGATGATCCACTAGATGCAAAATTTCTTGCAGAAAGGTAAAGGATAGAGATGTTCCATCAAGCCTATGAATGGTATTAATCTGTCCATTAGAAGACAGTTCCCAGTTAACCAACACATCTCTAATACCCTCTGGCCAATCATCAGGAGATCCTTCTTTAATAAATGAAGATTCAGCAGCATCTAGATCCACTTCCCTATGCACTGAAGGAGATGAGACTTTCATCCTTGCCATCCTTTTAGCCCTTCGACCAGGAATATATAGAGAAGAAGGATGAGAAGAAGGTTCAGTAGCAGAGACATCTGCTGACTCATGTGTTTCCACTGATGAAGGAACCAGTGGAACATCAGCAGATACTTCAGCAGCTACATTAGCATCCATCTTCATCCTAATTTGTGCATCCCTAGCAGTAGCAAGCTCAGCTTTGTTAGGAATACGTTTTTTGTATAAGAAAGATTCGGTCACCCCTGATATGATTAAGCATTGATTAGCTCGTAGTAGTTACAATAGTTAGTTAAACGTAGTTTAGAAGTAGATTAGTTCGCGGAAGAAGGACGGGTCTTTACC
Source organism: Artemisia annua (assembly GCA_014162995.1). Classification (NCBI taxonomy): domain Eukaryota; kingdom Viridiplantae; phylum Streptophyta; class Magnoliopsida; order Asterales; family Asteraceae; genus Artemisia; species Artemisia annua. The sequence continues at coordinate 110,811 of LBNU01013430.1, forward strand.
CACTGTATACATGATCCGCAGCCCAAGTGGCACGCCCTAGTGGCAAAACTCATGTACATATAAGCCCTCTCCATCCTTGGAGAGGGTAAGCCTTCTCTCATAATCTCATTTTCTTTTTTTTGGTTTTCTCTCAAGGCTTCACCTCTTTCTCTCTCTAACTTTCTCTCTCTACATTTCTTTCTTTTCTTTCTTATATGCAACGAACCATAACCATAAGTTTGAGCTTGTTTGTGTTGTTATTTAGTATCCTACAATTGGTATAGGAGCATGGCTTACATACTAGGGATTGTGGAACTTGTGGTGTAGGTTGTTTTGGTTTCATATTAGTTTAGGAAAGGTTTTATTCATATTAGAACTTGTTGTGGTGATTTTGTGTTATTCTCTTGGTACTTCTTGGATTAGAAGGGTTAGATTCATCTAGTTTACTAAGTTGGTTTGAGCTAGATCTTACGTTTGTGAAGTGTACGAGTGATTTTGGACCATTTTTCTTGGCAGCGGTTTTCTCCTCGGTAACTTGTTCTTGGCAGCGGTTAGTTTGGGATTATAGCAGTTAGTGTCAGCGGTTAGTACACTGTGTCAGCGAACATAATGCTGTACTTTGTACTATTTCAGCGGTTTGCTACCAGCGGTTAGCTCCTCTAGCGGTTTTCTTTGTCAGCGGTTACCTTTTCAGCGGTAACCTTTTCAGCGGTTTACTTTTCAGCGGTTACTCTGTCAGCGGTTACTTTTGTCAGCGGTTATCTTCTGTCAGCGGTTAGATCTATCAGCGGTCACTGGTTAGCGGTTTGACCAGATTCCAGCGGTTTGACCAGATTCTAGCGGTTTGACCAGAGTTGACTTTTTACGTTAAAACTTCAAACGGCCATAACTTTTGAACCGTAACTCCGTTTTCAGCAAAATACCTGTCAAAACGACCGGAACGGGCTGAATATTGTGAGGTTTAACGACAAAGTCGTGAAACGAATTTTTCGAGGTCCAAATCACCTCCGGAGTGAAGTTATTGAGGTTTTAAGTTTTCTGACCATAATTTCACCATTGCAACTTGCATCAACCAAACCAAATCACACCGCTGGTTGATAACTCACTGATAGGTGATCAAGTTGTTGTGAGTTGACAATACGCTGCAAGTTGAATAGTTCTGTGATTTGAGATTGGTTGCGATTTGAGTTGTTACAACTTGTCCAATTACAATCTGACGTTGCGAGTTGATTCTTGCAATTTGACTAATTGTGATTTGACTCGTTGTGACTTGACATAGATTACTTACTGTACCTTGCAAAGTTTATCATCTCACACTCGATCACTAAAGTACTCAGCATCATTTCTCGAATTGTAAAATCCCGTGCACGTTCACAATCATGTCTACCAATTCAGATTCTGTCATCTCGGAGATACTCAAGTTGTACGACATGGACGATGAACTTAAGATTCACAACAAAGTACAACTGACAAACGATTCTGATCAGACAACCGTTTTCGAGTCAGATTATACTGAGATGGAATCGTCATGCTCGAGTTCTCAAGAGAAAGAGTTTCATCAGCCACAAAAATTATTCAATAACGCAGAGAAAAGCTGCATAGACTGCTTCCGACAACTTCATTCACACCTCTCGGTGCTTTTAAAAGGAACTGAATTCATAATGGGATACGAACGTGCATTTGCAACACTCTTTGGTCAAGATGTTCAGATCTACACAGACACAATGATTCTTAACTTAGATCAATTGCAACAACAACTTGACCAAGGAATATCTTCCAACACTGGATCCATGGCTGCTCTTAGTGTACTTTACAAACAACTCCAAGTGTTCTTTGATTCAAAATTCACTCTGGAGTATGACCATTACAGTGAGATGGCTAAAAAGTGCTTTGCTGATCACACGGGAATTGAGGTTGACACGTTCAGAGATACACTCATCCAACTCATGGGTGATGTTAAGGCGTTCATTGAGGAAAGAGCACAACACATACTTTTGGATGACGACAAAGTGAAGGGATCTCTGGTACAATCATGTGATGGTATTGACGATTCGGGTAAAGATTTGGATGTTGGGTTAGGTGTCACGATGTGCAAAGGATCACAGACTGATAAGATTGACACTACCAGCAGTTCAGTGACTCTAGTCACCCATGGCATGGATGCAGATTTTAGACCGGTTAATTAACAAATGTCATGTGCTGAGGTACCCTTAACTGTTCAACAAAATGTGCTCTCTAATGAACGACAGCATACTGATCAAATCAAACTCAATTATGACACAAATTTGTTGGAAAAGACTGATAACAATACCATGTCTAATTCAACAAATATGAGTCATATGGTTGATAAAGAAGTTTTTAATGAACTTTCAAAAAGATTTTTACAGCTTGAAAAACATTGTATTTCTCTTGAAATTGCAATGCAACAAAAGGAAGAAAGTCTTCAGATTAACCAACCATGTAAAAATCCGGAACATCCTGATTTCCGTGAATTCTTTATGATTAATGATTTGAAAGCTCAGCTTGAAACAAAGAACTTGACAATCAAAAACCTGAAAAAATGTATTACTGAGTTGTGTGATATGCATAATGAAGTTAAGGCTAAACATGAATGTGCTGCTATTGAATTAGAACAAAATGTGGCTATGTTACTTGTGGAAAATGAGTCTTTGAAAATGAAGTGTAAAAATCTTAACGAGACAATCAAAGAAACAAGAACTAAGACGTTAGATCAAACAACTTCTTTGATTGCCCAAAATAATGAATTCAAAGCTCAACTCATGGAAAAGGGTTTCAATATTGCAGCATTAAAAAATGAGCTAAGAAAAGCAACAGGGAATAGTGTGAACACTAAGTTTGCAAAACCATCAATCTTGGGGAAACCGGTTTTACCATCGAATAGAAACCATTCAGTTGTTAGACAACCAACTGCGTTTAGATCTGAACGACCAAAATTTTCAAAAACTCGGTTTGCCTCCCAAGTTGATGCGGAACAAGTTTTGACAAAACCAGTCACTACACATTATTTGCCTAAGACTATTGCTTGTAGTTCTGCTAAACCTCAACATGTAGCCACTCCTGCTCTCAGCTCCTCTAGGATTAGTTCGAAAATAGTGTCAAAACCAAGCATTAAGACTCAAAACACTTATGATATAAATGTCTTGCACAAGAACTATGAACTAGAAAAAGCTAGGAAAAGGGCACTACGTCATAAGGATGGTATCTTAGGTTCACGACCTTGTATGATGCCTCCTAGGTCATTGAGGAACACTACTAAGATGCAACCAGTTAAATCCAGGATTTGTAGTAAGTCATATACCATGCATAAGAAGCAAAACGAACCTAAAACTCCTCCTAGGTGGTTACAAACTGCTAAATCAGTAGAGACTAGGAATAACGTTAAGTCTTCCGCTATGCATAAGACACTTAGCAATCCTAGATCTTGCCAAAAGTGGATGCCAACTGGTAGAATTTTTAAGAACGTTGGACTTAAGTGGTTACCTACCGGAAAGTTGCTCACTAATGGCAATACCATGGTTGATCGTGAAACCCCTAAGGGTTTGGATACTTTTGTCACTAACCCATATATACGCGATCAAGTTTGTGATGTTAGTGCAGGTAGTCCTTACTCAGTTGCAGGTACATCAATCATTCACTATATGAGAAAACTCAAAGTCAGGAGGCCTAAAGCTATCATTTCTCCAGTGTCAAGAGTTTTGGAATGTCAATGTTGATGAATGTGTACTATGACGTCTGAATACTTCAGTTCAGGCCTCGTTCTTCAAAGACTATGACGCTTGGACAATTCAGTTCAAGCCTCGGTTCTCAATTTCATCATTATGGCTTCTGCTGACAACACTTCAGGCCCCGTTCATCAATGAAAAGAAAGGTGTACGATTCAGTGCGCCTTATCTTCGGAAGAAGAGAAATCTTCTTGGTTTTTGATCATCTTCAACAACATGCTTCATGCTCACTCCATGTTTGTTCATTCATCAAGTGGATCTACCTTTCTTTGATCGAATTCTTATACACTTGGTTAATCAAAAATTACAACCTCGTTTGCAATTTTTGAGGGGGAGAAGGGTCAATGAAAGACATGATTGATAGTATTTTTCATTCACTTGCTACTCGGGTGAATGAAATACTTGATTGATAGTATTTTTCATTCACTTGCTACTCAATCAAAAATGGCAAACTTCGTTCGAAATTTTTGAGTGTATGCTTATTCACTTACTTTGGATGCAATTTTTGATTTTTTTTGTACGTATTCAATCAAAAATGGCAAACTTAGTGTGAATAAACTACATGATTAAGTATATTTTTTTTTCACTTACTTCATGATGATTGATGGTTGAAGATTGGTCATTCGACTCTCCTCAGACACCTAATGCTCCATTTACTAAGAATGAGTGGGATTTATGTTTGGTGAATACTTCCAAGCTTCAACGAATGGTGTACGTCTAGTTTCTGAAGCTCCTTCTTCGGTTTCTGTTGGCTCTTGGCTCATCTTCTTCCATCTCCATTGAGCAAGATGCACTAGTTTGAAGTACTTCTCAGAATACTCATGAAACCCAATCTCCAGTTATTCTTCAAGGTGTTGATAATGACTATCATGATAATGAAGCTGCACATGAATAATGATCCGTCTTCTGGTATTTCTTTCCCAAAACCGGACTCTGAAGAATCCCCTTCTTCATGGATTGTTGCTTCTTCTAATGTGCAGCTCTATAAATCAACCACAGAATGTAAAGAAAATGTTCCGGCTAAGTTTTGGAAATGGAATGTTAAGTGATCACAAGCAGTCTACTTTGGTATTGTTCTATTTGAGATTGAAGTGAAAAATGTGCACTCTATGCATTGACGATGACTCGGGTATCTAGGTATTTTGGTAAATCTTCTCTTCTATTCCCACAAAATAATGTCCACATTCAGTGTCACAACTAAACACGAAGTGTAGGTATTTCCAGAGGTGATGTACGTCTTTTACTCGATGGTTGGATGGTTGAAGAGTAAAGAGTACTTAGGGATTCGATGCATGAAGTCTCTACACCGCTCTTTGTCATACAATGGTGCAAGTGTAAGTCACAAAAACGGGGAATTCTACTTCATCTTCAAGTTGGGAATATCGGGTTTACTTCTCAAAGTGGTCTTAGCAATAGCCGACTTTTCATGAGGGTTGAGAAGATACTCATAAGAGAGTTTTTCTGTAGCAGTTGATTCTCACAGGATACATCTAAGCATATGCTGTTATTCTCATAAAATTTCAAGTTGTATGTGCATATAATGTGTGGCTGATTCTGAAGTATCAAAAATAGCAAAGGGGAAGGAGACATACATTGGAACCCACAACGAGTACACGTGATGAACTTTATACTTCTTCCTAATTGAAGTTATTCCGGGAAGTTAAATATCATAACCGCAGAGAAGATCAGTGTTCTAACTCGTTCTTTTGGTGTATTATTCCACCTACGTGGGGGAAGAGATGTAAGAAACAGTTTCTGATGATAAAAGAGGTACAAGTGAGCTTCAGGTTTTTGAGCTTCATATAATGAGACTGATTGAATCACTTCAACTACTTGGGGGAAGTGGTCTCTGGATACTTTTGGTACGCATTACTTCAGCCTGTCAGCTGGAAGAAAAATGAGAAGAACTATTCAAGCGTGAGATGATACTTTGCTAAGCTACCAAAGCTTTATAATGAGGAGACAAAAATTCGACGACTTGGTGGTGCCTAGTGATTAACTTAGTAGTGAGATTCTAGTGATTTGTTAACTACTTGCGCTTGGTGAATTGTTGTGACTTAAGTCGTTTCGATTAGTCTAATTGTAATTTGACGTTGTAAGTTAATCCTTACGACTTGACTCATTACGATCGGATCTATTGTAACTTGACTTGTCGCGACTTGATACTTAGTGCAAATTGTGATCTATCCAAGATCTCACTCTAAGTCATAATCGCATATCACATCTTTCGGTTTCTCTTGTTGACTTTAGTAAAATCCCGGGAGAGAATCGATCTCTCGGTTTAAGTCACAAGAGTTGTAAAACTCTGCTTAAGATTATTTCATGGCATCTACAGCTTCAGGAACCTCAAGAGCTTTGGTGGTGAAAGTTTAAGAGGTGTTGATTACGGACTTCTTCAACGTACCGACTAATTCTATCTGTTTGGTACTCATGTCAACCTCTTCTTATACCAATCAGTAATTGCTCAGGGCTCAAAAATTTCATGAATGAGTTTATCGGGATAGTAAGATTCGGGAACTACCAGGTTGAAACAATTACGGGTTATGGAGATTGTGTCGTCAGTGACTGTGTAATTTCTATGAGAATTGGATGGTGTTGATCTTCTTCAAGGCAAACATGTCACTACCGTGTACACCATCTCTATTTGTTCGGCTAGTCAACTGCGCTAACGAAAGAAGCATGCCCACAAACCCAATACTGTCAACATCTTCATGGGAGTTCATCATTCCTTACAAAATGACTACCAAGATCTGGAAAGGTTAAAAGCTAAACCGTTTGATTGAAATATTTGGTGGTTATGCTTCAGATCATAAGGGATGCCGAAACTACAACATACAAACCCGAAAAATCTTAGAAACCATTCACGTCACATTCTATAAGATGTCTGAGCAAATGGCTTCTACACACTTCAGTGTAGGACCAGCGCCTAAACTTTTGTCTTCTGAACCAACCAATTCAGTTCTTGTACTAAGTATCCCACCCCTGCATGTACCTTATGTACCATCCACCGATAAGGATTTGGAGATCTTTGCTAAATCAAATGGTTGATGAATACTTTGAGCCACCAAATGGTGATACACCGGTACCACCAGCCATCACAGCTCATGTTCCAAACGATCAAAATGGTCCATCTTGTTCTACTTCAATGGCTCAAGACGCTCCATCAGCAAGTCAGTCATCAACTTCATCATACATACAATCTCCTTCCGTACATCAAGGTACTGCAGTCAAAGAATCGTTTGAAGTAAATCCATCTGCTCCACCTGATGTTGCTCCGTTCAAAGACACAATTGCTCCTGAATCTTCTTCTAAAGCTTCTTCTTCAGGAGATCCTAACACAAGCACATCAGTGTCCTANCATCAGCAAGTCAGTCATCAACTTCATCATACATACAATCTCCTTCCGTACATCAAGGTACTGCAGTCAAAGAATCGTTTGAAGTAAATCCATCTGCTCCACCTGATGTTGCTCCGTTCAAAGACACAATTGCTCCTGAATCTTCTTCTAAAGCTTCTTCTTCAGGAGATCCTAACACAAGCACATCAGTGTCCTAACCACAACCACATGATCTTCACTATAATGGGAAATCTACTCAACCGGTGTCCACTCGAAGGCATCTGGACACGCTTGCCATATGGTGCTCTTATAATTCCATACAATTCTATCATCTCTAAGTATGGGAATTGACACCATCTCCAGACTGTACAATGATTATTGCTCTTAGATGGATCCTTAAAGTGAAATCTGATGAGCATGATAACGTTCTGAATACAAGGCAAGGGTTGCTTCTAAGGGTTACTAGTGATGTGGTGGAACTTCACTTCGCAAAGACAGAATTTCAGCTGGCAGATTTCTTCACTAAGGCACTTCCTGGAGAACGGAGTCGATTTATTCTCCAATAACTTGGTTTGGAGAGTCTCATGCCAGTATCACTCAAAAGTCTTCAGGAAGGGAATGAGGAGTAATGGATTTGCTTCAAATATCCTTTTATATAATATAAAACCCAGAAAAGAAAAACACAAAAATATAAAACCTATAAAAACCATAAAAATCAGAAAAACTCTAAAATACCAAAAATAGTTTGTTTGTTAGGCATGTCTTCTAGCATCGTCAGAAGTTCAAAATTTTTTCAAAACATGCCTACATGGCTTACAGTCATTTCAGGCTGTAACCCGCGCTTCAACATTATGGCTTACAGTCATTTCAGGCTGTAACCCGCGCTTCAAAAATGGCTTGCAGTTACTTCAGACTGCAAGCCGAGCTTAAATTATGGTTTGCTATTACTTCAGATAGCAACCCGGTTTTCAAAATCCGTGAAAAACACGTTACCATATTTTTCGCTGTGTACGGATTATCCGTAATGTTGTACGCTTCAGTGCAGCCTTTCTAGTAAAAGAATAGAAGTCTTCTTTTCCCAAAATCTCTTTCTTCTAAAATTCTTCAAAAGAGATTTTGTGGTGTACAAGGTGGCCATCGGTCTTAAATTTTCTCAAATACGTTATCACTCATTTTAATGGCTATTAAACGTTAAAAATTGAAAACGGGCCATTAATTGAGGGGGAGCGCATTTGCTCAAAATTTCTGCACCTTTAAAAGCTTTGTGCACCAGCCACAATGAAATTCAAAAAGTGTCTCAAAATCAGTAAACGTTTAAAACATATCACACTTCTCTTCAAAGCTTTTTCGATAATCATTTAAATCGATTGGGATCACAAAATCTCAAAAGATTTGATATTTTATGATCGGGGGAGAGAATGTGATTTAAATATGAAAACTGATTTAAAAGTGATGATTTTGGAACTTTAAAGAATGTTTTTGGACTCAAAAAATCGCTCCCTTATGTGCCAAAAATTTTAAAGATTTTGGATTATGAACAAAGCACATATTGAGGGGGAGCAAGTGATTTAAAATGATGAATAAATGATCTCTTTTGTAAGCTCACCCGTATGTACCAAAGTTTTTCAAAATTGATTCAATCAATGTGCACATATTGAGGGGGAGCAAGTGGCTAAGAGTCTTTCGCAGATTTTACAAAATCAAGTAGAAACCGTGAATTACTTATGACTCAGAATTTGACTCATGAATTGACGAAACGTGAAAAGTCGTGAATCGAAAAGACTAGTCCTGGCCGGGTAATAATTTCAAGCTGGTTTACCAGTGATGTAAACGTGTCTCGAAGAGGACTGGTCAAAGTAGATAGTAC
>LBNU01013430.1:129915-149176 GCA_014162995.1 Artemisia annua
GCATACGGAAACAAATAAAACATAAAAACAAACAAAACAAAGATAGGCATGGGGTGCCTCCCACGAAGCGCTTTTCTTTATTAAAGAGTCTTGTAGCTAGACTCGAGGCCTTCCCTCATCTAGTGTCGCTTATGCTCACGTACCCAAGCGTGAGCCATGTAATTGTTCCCTCATCTTTTTTATACTCATCATTCAACTCTAAACATCCACGATAATAATGCTTGTTCTTTTCGTGGGAATACTTAAGGCCCTTCTTCTTATCGTTCTCACTTAATATATTAATAGGGGGAAATCTATTACATGCCTCGATCGAGAAGTCTCTAAACCTACGGTGCGTTCGAGCCATTTGGTACGTTTAATCTTCATCCCCCTCCGAGAATGTAATTATACCCTCAACAAGTTTTTCATCTAGTCCCGTTAACTCCTTAAAGGGTTTTCCTAATATGACTTGAGTTAACTTACTATCGATGAATTCACCTAAGTCTTCCATAACCATGAAATCCACCAAGTACACGAAACTTCCAACAAAAACGTGCAATGGTTCAACTTTAGCAACTACATTCTCTCCTTTATATTCTAACTCGTTTACCATGATTTTATTGTAATTAGCTCGAGATATTATATTCATTGGTAAAGACGAGTTAAGATAGGCATCAAAGCTCCTAAATCCAATCTTACAAGGAAATTGCATATTATAGGGCGTGTCTTTTCCAATCCTTGTCCTAGGGTCTACATATTTAAAAGGATCTACCTCAATGCTTTCCCTAACTTCATCAATGACCTCTCCCTCATCCATATCGTCATCCGAATCTGAGTAGTAAAAGGGGTTGTTTCTAGGGTTGTGCTCAGGATTCATGTTGTTAGGTGCAAGGTAATTGCCAAAGTGATGGTTGGGAGAGTGTTGGTGTGGTTGTTCAGGAGGGTTCGCGTCTTCAACTACGGGTGCATAATCAGAAAGCCGGAAGTTCCTACGGCGGAAGACACGAATTACGGGAATTACTCGATCAAGATTCATTGTGGAAGCAAATCTTAAGCGAGAGTTACGAACAAAAGCACAGAGAAGAAGATAGACTAAAGAAGTTCTAAAAAAATAAAATAAAATCTCACTAGAAAGGAATAGCATACTAGATGTTATTTTTGTTAAAGGTTTTGTGAAAAATATGCCTTTTTGAGTTTTATAGGGAGAATCCAACGTGAACTTTTACTTTAGAACAAAGATCTTTCAAGTACTCCCCCTCAAATAGTGAACAAACCTTTTGCGATTTTGAATACGAGAGGGAATACTTGTTCTTTTGAGCAGAATTGTGAAAAACTTTGAAAATGTGGATTAATTCTACTCAAAAGTAAGAAGCTTTCGCTCCTTATATTAGGATTGAGGCACTGATGCGTACCTCAGGGTCCTTTCTTTACAAGTGCGGGTTGTACACTGTCATGTGTGCATAAGCCATAGTAATATTATATTAAGATGTGATAATGAAAAAATAGTAGATAATGATGTACCAAAAGATGATCAATCAGAGTAACGGTTATTCAGGACGACGGTAAGTGAGGATGTTTGGAATAGGTGCTCTTCCTCTAACCAAGCTTTCCAATGTACGAATGTGATTTCTAAACTTCAATCGTTGGTCGATCCTATCCATGAACTTTAGAGCTTCTCGTACATCGTTCCTTGTCCAACCCCTTTTGTTTCCTTGATCATAACTCTTAAGTCTTTGATCCAGCTGAATTCTGACCAACTTGAGAGTCTGATCCCCGAACTTGTGAGTCTCATCATATCTCATGAATCTCTTAGCTTCTCCTTTGGCGAAGACAACCCCAAATGGTTTTCTGATGAACGTGCAGGGCTTCATACCTAAATGAATGTTCGTTTGTGGGGCGGTAAAGTTGAGAGAGGTTTGATAACTTTCAACTCCTAATTGTGCATCTTCAACCCTTGCCCGGATGATGCGTTGATGAGCAAAGATTAGAAGTGAGTTGATGAGGTCATACTGAAGGCTGCCGGGTAGATTTTTAACTTTGCCTTGAACCTTAAGTACATACATATCTTCGATGTCATTAGGATTCAATCGATGATAGTCAGCTTCACTGAATGAGTACTCTTTGTCATCACTTCGTCGGACCACAATTTTGTCGAGAAAGTTGTAACCAAATCTCTTTTCATTTTCAGGAATTTCTGAGATGCCAAGAATCCGGTGGTTTGTGTATGGCTTGCCTTTTGATTTGAACGTTAACTTCCATTTGTAAAACCATCTGCGCATTTCTGGCCAGTGAAGAATTCCCATAGCTGCTTCAACATTATACTTAGAAACCGATGATGAGTGCAAACCCTTCATTTGGTCTTCAAGATTATCAAAAAGGTATGATGCAGCCTTGAACTTGGAGAGAGATGTCGCATAACGGTGTGCTGGATCGGTGTTGCCATGAATGAGATACTTGAGATCGTTGTTGAAGAAATACTCTTTCGGGATCTTTGGATTGTTGGGAGGACCAATGAGGGGTAAAGGTTGGGAGAAGTCTTGAAACGTAAAGTCAGGATCATTTCCAGGATAGATTCTATCCCATGAAGACCTCTTTTCCCAAGTGATGTTTTCTGACAAAGTACGTGCACATTCTTCAATGTTGTATTCAAATTCGAGTTCAGATGTGGTGCATGGCTTGTATTCTGTGAACCCTGCTTTTCGAATCTCCACTAAATCAGAAAGTAGAAGTTTCTGGGTTTTCATAATCTTCTTGATTCGTTTGGTGAAACCTATTATAGAACCTTCTATTGGTACTTCTGATTCAGGAACATCAGGGTGAGCATCGACCATTTCATCGAACCAATTGTAAGTTGGAGCAGAGGTGTCAATCCACTCAGGAGGTGGTATGACTGGAGCTTCTGTAGGTGGTTCTGTGACGTCGGCAGGTATCTCCTGTGGGATTTCATATCCTGGATCTGGAGCATCCAATTCCTCAGCTTCTTCCATTTGAACATCAGCTGCTGAATGTGTCGGGACTTCATCAGTAGCATGAGTACTTGTTCCTGCTCTTTGAGGTCTAGTAGTGGAGCCATGCATTCTTTTGCGTTTGCCTTGTTGTTGTTGTTGATCATCTGGATCGTCATGGCGTCTCTTTGTAGACTTAGTCTTCTTGCAAGCCTCACCTTTCTTTTCAGCCCTTTTGATTGATTTAAGCAGTGCTTTTCGAAGGTATTCCTCATCTGGATCATCTATGATTGCTTCCAACAGCTTTCCCTTAAGATCACTAGCAGAAGGTGTAGAAGGTAGAGTCTGAACGGTTATCGGAGTTGTTTGAAACTTTTGTGTTACGACCCTTTCCAGATTATCTTTGACGTATTGTTCCACGGTTGCTGGAAGTTGTTCACGAACATATTTTCGAACTTCTCCTGGTAATCTATTCTTAACTCTGTCTGCCACTGCTGCATCAATGTTGTAGACTTTGAATTGTTCGAGGTCTTTCTGTTGTTCTGAGATCTGCCCTTGTAACTTCTTCATTTGTTGTTGTAATGATCTTAGCAGACTTGGATGAGCAGTTTCTTGTGGATCTTGGGTTGTCTGAGGTGGAAGTGGTTGAGTCATTGAAGGTTGATCCTGAGATGAGGTTACTTGAGGTTGTTGAAGTGGAGCAGTAAATGGAACAATCTCATGACTTCCGGTGATGTCAATGATTGTGTCATCCGTTTCTTGTTCTTTAGACTGATCATCATTATCATTCCCAGTTTCATTATCACTTACTTCATTATCAGATTCTTCATCATCTTTCTTTTCTTCATCACTTATTACTCTTATTCTTCCATCACTACTTTCCGTTTCTCCTTCAGATTCTTTATTGACAGCTTCAGTAACTTCCCTATCTTTGTCACTGTTCTGTTCTTCACCGTCAGTAGACTGTTTTTCTGAACTTGAGGATGCTTCACTCTTATCGGAGTTGCCTGAATCATCTGAATTCACCTTTTCTAGATCAGTATCAGTATCTGAGAGTGTTTGAGAGCCAGTTTCATCAGACTTATCTACTTCTGCTTCCCAGATGACTGAGCTTCTTTTTCGACTATTCTGGAGCCAGACCCTTCACCTTTCTTTCTTAGCTTGGGTAACCTTTCCTCTTCTGTGTGTTTACTTTCTTGTAGGACAAATTGCAATTGTTCCTCTTCTTCAGATTCAGACAAAGGTGGAGTTCCAGCTTCTTCCACCTGAGGTTGTTTGCCTTTGCCCCTAGTATCTTTTGCCCGTTTAACAGTTGTTTCTTCTGTATCCTCTTCAATCGGTTCATCACGAATGGTAAGTTTCCTTGTAGGTTGACGAGTAACTTTCTTTGATCAACTTGGGAGCCTTGTAAGTCTTTTCAGTACCCTTAGAAACTGCTTTGGATTTTGTGGAACTTAACCCGACTGAGTCATTCTTTTGAGCATTATCATAGACTTCATAAGCATTAGTGTTACGAACAACATCTGATAAAAGAATGTCAGGAATTCTCATGCCTTGTTTTGTAGTACTTGTTTTGTGGATTCTGGCTGAGGTGTACATGAGATCCATAGCCGGTGTGTGTTCCTTATCTTCACTTCTTGAATCAATCTCTGAATACTTATCCATGAAGTATCCANATAAGCATTAGTGTTACGAACAACATCTGATAAAAGAATGTCAGGAATTCTCATGCCTTGTTTTGTAGTACTTGTTTTGTGGATTCTGGCTGAGGTGTACATGAGATCCATAGCCGGTGTGTGTTCCTTATCTTCACTTCTTGAATCAATCTCTGAATACTTATCCATGAAGTATCCAATGAGAGACTTGGTGAACCGGAAAAAAGGAATATTTCTTGTTGGTGAGTTTTTGAACTGTCGGGCTTGATTAGTCATGTCTTCCCATATAATCTGAGCAAAGTCAATAGGAGCCATTTTGACAACTCCCCAATAAAATTGCATCAGTTCCAATGATGGGTGTTCGTGCCCGGTTCCTTTGCCGGTTACACAGTTGGTGAGGATGGAGTAAAGAGTGAGCCATGGTTGTGGTATATACTTTCTGTCGATTGATGATAGGATGGTGAGTTTGGTCTTGGATTCATCATACCCAAGTTCCAGTAGTAATCTGATAATCTCTGATAACGAGGGACGTAGAGTGAACTTCTTGAAGTTTCTTGACCCTTCAGCTGGTAAACCAAGAACCGAACGTAGAGTTCCGACATTAAACTGAATGTCTTTGTGATCAAGTCGAATCCCCATTGTTTTGCCATCCTTGCTTACATCAATAGATTTCCAAAACTGTGTCAAATAAACCTCAGGAATGGAGCTTGAACAGGTGAGCAGTTGTCGTATGTAATGATGTTGTAGAATTTCCACAATGATTTGACACGTTGGATGACATGGAAGTTTCCCTAGATCAACTATCAGATTTCACTTTCCGATGTTCCTTTCATCTCCTTGAATTAGCTCGTGCCTAGGAGTGGTTCCTTGAGACATTATAGTACCTGAAATGCATCAAAACAGCCAACGAACACAATATAGTGATGTTTATTGTTAGTGATAATTCCTGTTACCAAGTTATCATCTTTTAACAAGATTAGTTGTGACCAAAGAATAATGAGAAGTATAAGCGTGTACAACAAACAAGGATCACACTAAAGTAGAAAACATACAACACATTAATCACATATAGACAAGACCATTATAAATCAAACTCAATCAGTCACCTAGCATCATACTCGACAGATACACACAAACTCGATAACTTTTAGTAAGTCCATACTTGATAGAATTTGAAAAATTTGGGCAGAGTTTCGTTTTGATGAGACGAAAAATGTTACGTTTTTAGGGGTCTGTTTGAGTCCTAATTCGTATATTATTGGATCGGATTTCACCCAAAGTCGTTTCTTTTCTCAATTTAGGTACTCATTTTTATTGAACTTTCTTTCATCTTTTGAGGAGAAAATCACAAAAGAAGCATTTTCGGGCGTTTTCGGAGTGAAAAAGTACGGAAAACAACAAAATCTCAAAAGACCCTAAAGTGCACAGAAGGTGACGGCGTCACAAGCTTCAACGTGACGACGTCAGGAACAAATGAAGTNGGGTAAAACATATATGAATTGCATGTTTGGACAACAAACACCTAACACATTTGTTGCTATGTCTGATTTTCTAGTCCGATACCTTGGTTTCTGATCGGATGGAGGTGTGACCTCTAATTGAAGTCCCGTCTAAAGCACCTAGACAACCCTTTAATTTTCATATTCATTAAGTAATAATGAATAAAATATTAATATTGTAATTATATCCGGGTCTCAAAAGAGGGATTTAGCTTGATTCGATATGGTGTTGATTTTGAGACCCGAATATAATTACAATATTAATCTTTTACACAAAAAATAAAAAAAAATAAAAAATAAAATAAAAAAAAAGTCAAATTTGAGAAAAAAAGACTTTAAAGAGTCAAATAAGATATTTAATATGAGACGCATGGAGTATAATATTTTTGGGTAGACACTAAAAAGGTACGGATATGCAATAATGCAAAAGAAGCAAGTGAAGTAAAGGTCCCCTATTTAAACCAGATTATTCCAAAAAATAAAACATCCAACAAAATGAACTTTATAATAAATGATTGTGACATACATATGTTACTATTCCACTATCTACTAAAATAGTAGAGTACTAAATAAAATTAAAACCCCATTAGTTTATTTTCTATAATAGTTTATTTTCTATAAGTAAAACCCTAGACATTTGGCCAACTGTACCGATTCAATGAACTTTATAATAAATGATTGTGACATACATATGTTACTATTCCACTATCTATCTAAAATATCTGAAATAGTAGAGTACTAAATAAAATTAAAACCCCATCTATCTGAAATAGTAGAGTACTAAATAAAATTAAAACCCCATTAGTTTATTTTCTATAATAGTTTATTTTCTATAAGTAAAACCAAACCAAACCAAACCAACACATGCAAGTCACTTCATCCTCATCAACCAAACCCCTTGTTCCTAGTCCAGTCCGAGGTTATAACTTTTCGATATAATCTATGATGTTTTTTTTTTTTATTTTTTATTTTTTTTTGGATAATCATGATGATAACATTTTTGTGAATGTGAATATATAGATTGTTGTAAATTAGGAGCAAAAGCAAGTGAGTTTCGTGGAGTTGCATTTGTTCAACAACATAGCACCAAAAGGACTCTTTCTCAGGCCTGTAAAACTAAAGGCATAATAATTATCACATTTTCTTATAAGTTATACTACTCCGTATTTGTTATCGAGTGCATTTAACTTTGTTGTTATGACATGATTACAACATTTAACTTAGTGTTATTTTTGATAACAATATGGCAAAAGCAGAGTGAATCGAGAAATATTTGTTTGTGTTAGAGAGCCCGGTGCAACGGTCAAATGACGTGTTATACAATGGCATAGCCATGCTGTACCACACCCGTAGCCATAGCCATCAGGGATGGAACCAGGGGTTCCTGCGGGTCCCGGGACACCTATGAATTTTTTTGATATGTTTTTAATTTTTGAGAAAAACATCAATTTTTCCTAAATACATCTTAAATGCACCCGGTCCATCGAAATGTGTTTCTATATTACGGTTCAAAAAATTTTGTGCACACGATATTTGGTCCTTGTTATTGGGTTGGCCAGCTCTATTATTTGTTTGTTTGCCTTTATTTATTTATTTTTTTGAGGTATTTTTGGTGGTGTGTTATGGGACCCACTGACTCCTATAAGAGTTATAGCTGGGGATGGTGTTTTAGCAATAGGGGGTGTTATCGGGTGCGCGCTGAGGTGGGAAGCCATTAACATTTATTAGGTTGCTTGAAGGGTTTATTTTGAAATATTGATTTGTTATGATGATTAATATTGGGGTTTATCTTGTGCGTACTCGCTACCATATTTAGTATTCTTTAAGAATTGCCTGTTCAGGCAATAAGAACTAATGCTAATTGTACCTCAACTATTAGGATGCAACTTAACATGTGTGCCACGTTCACAAACTGTGCTTTATTTTATTGTTCCTAATACATGGTATTTGTTGATGAGCAGCAACTGAAGCAGTGATGGCTAGTGATAAGGGAACTGATGCATTAAGTGCTACTAACGGAAAGGGTCTTCGTGGCAAATTGAACAAAGTTGTCTTAGCTTACAGTGGTGGTTTGGATACCTCGGTAATCGTTCCTTGGTTAAGGTACAATACTACATATGTTATCTGTTACACATACCAGATTCAAAAATACTTTTTTTTGGAATTGCCTTAAAATCAATGCTATATGGTCGTGTAGCTCTTTTTTTGGTTTCGCAAGATGAAAAGATAAAACTTTTTGTTATCATCTCATGTATGTATGTACATCAGACTTCATATAGTGCAAGCAAATTCTACAACAATTTGTGAACACCTGCAAATTCGTATTATCATTTTTATTTATTTATTTATTTTTTTTTGAATGTTTGTATCATAGAATTGCAATGTTCATGAATTTTTAATATTTAAAATTGTGAAAATACCAACTAGAGCTTACTTTTGTTTTTTAGTTTTTTAATTCAGCATATGGTCGTTGCTTCACACACATAAAATTATATTTATTTTCAATAACTTGATTATTTTAGACATATATTCTTTTGACCTATGTTACTTATCCCTGTACTGCATCCGAGGTACTCACTTTGTCCCTAAATGCTGCAGGGAAAATTATGGCTGTGAGGTTGTGTGCTTTACTGCAGATGTTGGTCAAGTAAGTTCTCTAGTATATTTCATTTCCTGTTTGGACTGATTGGCTTTTAAACCATCATATATGGATTTAATGGCAAACAAACAATTCTCACATTAATGCTCAAAAAGAACACTACGCACTCTAAAAGCAAATAAAGAATTGCAAAAGTTATATGCGGAGTTACTTTTGGCATTTACATTTCAACAGGATTGCTTAAATCACTTATTCTGGCGAACTATATTGTTCTATTGGCAATTTGCTAAGAATAGTGTAAAGAAAAAACATATTTGAGTGAAGATTTTTGTAAAACTTTGTGTTGATATACTGAAAATGAAGGAGCATTCGTATACATGCATACATGTAAGAGTGGGATATAATTGAGTAACTACTTAACTAAATCAGCTATATCTACAGGTGAACCCTAAGGAAAACATTACTCGCGCAACAACTCCTAACTCTTTATGTATCTTACAACTCATTTGGAAAACTTTTTACTTGCTGGGCACTTTTTTACTGAATTTACAACTGTTCTGTGGAAAATGTACTCTCGTTAGTTAGTTGCAATACAAAAGCATGAGAGTCAATTACTCTATTTAGTTGTCATCATAAAGAGGCTTGATGGGTCCTGTTCACTTAAATCAATCTTAGTTGCTTTCTACACTAAATAACTTGCGAGACATTGGCCCATTATGGCTTGAAACACATTATTTATATTCTTTGTGTTTTAGGGGATCTCGGAGTTGGAAGGTCTTGAAGCAAAGGCTAAGGCGAGTGGAGCTTGTCAATTGGTGGTGAAAGATTTGACACAAGAATTTGTGAAGGATTATGTATACCCTTGCTTGCGAGCTGGGGCAGTATATGAAAGAAAGTACTTGTTGGGAACCTCGATGGCCCGACCTGTTATTGCAAAGGTGAAGTGCACATATTAGAATAATAGATTGACAACGATAATCTTCTTAAAGTTGTTAGTAGATTCAAAATAAGTGATAACAAGTTCTCCGTGGTCATTGGGGATATTATTATTTAAATAATTCTTTTCTCTCGTCTGTATACGCATAGGGGAGTTTGTCTAAGCTTATTTTCAAGAAAGAGTTTGTGGCTTATGATGAATAAGCTCTTGTTGAGTGTTGGGTTTAGCTTATGTTAGTAAAATGACCAAAAGGGAGTTCATGAAACCGAATAAGCGCAGCTGTCCCAAAAGCCACTTAAATAGATCTTATGAGAACTTTTTAGATAAGCCCATACTCTTGGCTTGTTGTCAAATACGAAAATGGGTTTATTTTTTCGGTATGAGCTGCTGCTATAATCACAAAATAAGGGCTTGTTAGCTTATTTAGAAAACATATTCTAATGTGTTTGATAAGCTTATAAGCTTTAGGTTATGGGCTTATTTAATGGGGTTTTGATAAGCCCTTTTCTATGTGGCTTATAGGCTTGTAAGCTCTTTTTATCAACTTATTATCATAAGCTGATCTAATCACTCAGCTAGAGTTTATGAGCTTATTTATCATACCAGAAACTGCTTATAACCACAAATTAGCTTATACAAACACCCTCTTAGCACAAAAACGCACCAACCTGTTTTAGACTTTTAGTTATGAGAATGGACATATAGGAACATCTATAAAATGTAAATATCTATTTATAAGGCAAATACTGTTGATTGAGTTTTATTCTTGCTCAAAGATTTTTGTGAACTTCATGAATGGATTATCTGATAACTACCAACCAATGATGATGTTAAATGCGCGGGTCGGGTTGGGCAACAAGGCAAGTGAGTTCAGGTCATAATAAAAAGTTTTGTACGGTCAGTTTGGATAGGGCCTTTGCTTGACCCTCAACCGTTGGTAGAGCTTCTTCTCGCTCCTTTCCCTCTGGGATGACCAGAATTATGTTTTGTTGCACATTTGTTTATTTATTTAAATAGTGGAGTAAAATGTCCTCTGATACTTGGTGCATTGAAAATACACTTCGGGCAGCTCATCCTATTGACCCTTTTTTTTGGGCATATTAGAGATATTACATTATCTGAATCGATCCATATTTACGAATATCACAGGCGATGGTTGATGTAGCAAAAGAAGTCGGAGCAGATGCCGTTGCCCATGGATGCACAGGAAAGGGAAATGATCAGGCAAGCTACAAAATTATGCTTACTTTTCTGCTTGTATTATACAAAGATATGTTATTAAGTTTCATTTTTTTTTGTGCTTTTCTGTTCCTAGTACAGGTACGTTTTGAGCTCACGTTCTTTTCTCTCAATCCTGATCTTCAAGTCGTGGCTCCTTGGAGGGAGTTGTTGGAAAATTTAGTGCACTTGAGGGATCAAATCATACTTGGAAATGGGCTTGGAGGTACGGAGTGTACACCCATCAAGTCCCTGATTACCCTGACTCAATAGTGGTTGTGATAGTGTGAGTCTGCTGCTAGGACTCTGCTGCTAGCACTGACTCTGCTGCTAGTGTAATGAGTCTGCTGCTAGGACTCTGCTGCTGAGTAGAGACTCTGCTGCTAAGGTTGACTCTGTTGCTAGGGTTATACTGCTGATAAGCACTCTGCTGCTAGTGGTATAACTCTGCTGCTAAGGTTACTGGGGATAATGTAACTGATTTGACTTATTCAAATGACAGTTACACCAGTACTTATGACCACGTTTAATTGGTCATGTAACCACTATCTTTGGCTATAATGGGGGTAATTATGTGGAGATTAATGGGCCGATTAATTCTCATAATTCCATTGAATTAGTCATGAGTACTTTCCTATTTAAGAGGAATTATGTTGAGCATGAAAAACACACAGAAAACAAAACACTAATATACGCAAGGGTTATTGATTTGTGCCTAATTCAATAACAAACATTTGGTCTTATCCCAAGTAGATATTCGTGATACCCAGGCATTAGGGTCGAATAGTTTACTTTGGAAAGTGATAACACGATTCCAAGTGATATCCGGTAACCTTAATTGGTACGTAGTTAGGCTATTGATTATCTTACCCTGTTCTGGGCTCATAACCTCCAACAATCAAAGTAAACTATTTTGTGATAATCAATGGCTGCTGCTATGAGGCATATGGCTGCTAACTTTTCCAAATTGGAAAAGTTTGAAGGTGTTGATTTCAGAAGGTGGCAAAAGAAGATGCATTTCTTGTTATCCAGCATGAGCGTGGTGTATGTCCTGAACACTGCTATTCCAGAGGATCATGGGGATAATGCTACTGTGGAGCAGATAAGGAAAAGAAGCAAATGGGAGAATGATGACTATGTCTGCAGAGGTTTAGTCCTCAATGGTATGTCTGATTCTCTCTTTGACATTTATCAGAATGTTGAATCATCAAAAGAACTATGGGATTCCTTGGAAGCCAAATATATGGCTGAGGATGCTTCAAGTAAGAAGTTTCTTGTAAGTAATTTCACAAATTACAAAATGACTGATTCAAGACCAGTCATGGAACAATACAATGAACTTCTTGGTATACTTGGAAGGTTTACACAACATGAAATGAACATGGATGAGGCTATTTCAGTCTCTTGTATCATTGACAAACTCCCTCCTTCTTGGAAAGATTTCAAGCATACTTTGAAACATAAAAAGGAGGAACTGACTCTTGTTCAGTTGGGTAGTCATTTGCGTATTGAGGAATCCCTCAGGGCGCAAGATAATGACAAGCCAAAAAGTAGCAATGCTACTGGTGCATCTGTTGTCAATATGGTGGAACATAACAATTCCACCAGGTACAATGACAACAAAGGCAAGCGTAAACATCATGATAACACAAGGGCTGACCCTAACAAGAAGGCAACACCTACTTGTTGGAAATGTGGCAAACCTGGTCACATTAAAAGGGATTGCAAAGGTGTTAAGGTTGGTGGTAAAACCAATGGTTCAGGCACTAGTGGTTCAGGAAGTGGTGGTCAAGCCAACTCACTGAAAGGTCAGAATATGTTTAATGAATCTCTTCAGGTTTATTATGTTACATATGTATCTGAATCTAACTATGTGCAGGATGATGATGTTGCGTGGTGGGTTGACTCTGGAGCAACTGTTCATGTGTGCAAAGATAGATGCTGGTTCAAGACTTATGAGTCACTGAATGATGGATCTATTCTTCACATGGGAAATGAGTCAACAGCCTTGGTGCATGGTCGTGGTTGTGTAGATCTTAATTTTAGTTCTGGAAAGATTGTAACTTTGTTTAATGTTATTCATGTTCCTGATATAAGGAAAAACTTGGTTTCTAGTAGTGTTTTGAATAATCATGGATATAAACAAGTTATTGAATCTGATAAGTTTATTTTGTCTAAACATGGTGTTTTTATTGGTTTTGGCTATTTGTGTAATCAAATGTTCAGGCTTAATATTGTCAATAATATTGTTAATTCAGCCTTTATGTCAACCTCTAAAATGAATGACTCTACCCTTTGGCATGCAAGACTTGGCCATGTACATTATAAAAGGATGCAAGATATGTCTAAGGATGGGTTAATCCCAGCTTTTGACATGGACACTGAAAAGTGTAAAACTTGCATGTTGACCAAAATAACTAAGAAACCCTTTCAAGGTGTAAAAAGAGAGACTGAGCTCTTGGAGCTAATACACAGTGACCTGTGTGATTTGCATGCCACTCCCTCTTTGGGGAACAAGAAGTACTTTGTGACATTTATTGATGATGCTTCTAGGTTTTGTTATGTCTATCTATTACATACTAAGGATGAAGCATTAGATAAATTCAAAGTGTTTAAAACTGAAGTTGAATTGCAACTTGGGTCCTTGATCAAAAGATTCAGGACTGATAGGGGAGGTGAATACATGGATCATTTGTATTTTCAGTCTGTTGGTATAATCCATGAAACGACTGCCCCCTATACTCCTCAACAAAATGGTATCTCTGAAAGGAAAAACAGGGTACTGAAGGAGATGGTTAATTCCATGTTGTCCTATTCAGGACTAAGTCAAGGGTTCTGGGGTGAAGCTATGTTAACAGCTTGCTATTTATTAAATAGGGTTCCCAATAAAAGGAACAAGGTTACCCCTTATGAACTCTGGACTAAAAAGAAACCCAACCTGAATTATCTCAGGGTGTGGGGTTGTAGGGCTGTTGTAAGACTCCCTGATCCAAAATTGAAAACTTTGGGTGAAAGAGGCATTGAATGCATCTTTGTTGGATATGCTGAGCATTCCAAGGCTTATAGGTTCTATGTTATTGAACCTAATGAATATGTTTCAATTAACTCAATAATTGAATCAAGGGATGCACTATTTGATGAGAATAGATTCTCATCAGTCCCTAGACCAAGTCACAGGATTCCAAATGGAACTGATGACATTGGTGTATCAGGGGTCCCTGAGAAGGTCACTGATGAGGTTGTGGTTCAACAACCTGAACCTGAGCTCAGAAAGAGCAAAAGGGTCAGGACTCCAAAGTCATTTGGACCTGAGTTTCAATTATATCTAGTTGAAGGTACAAGGAGTGAGGTCTCTGACCAATACTCCTATTGCTTCATTGTTGAGGATGACCCCAAAACATTTGAAGAAGCAATGAAGTCCCAGGATGTTGCTTTCTGGAAAGAAGCAATAAATGATGAAATTGATTCCATCATGGGCAACAACACTTGGGTGTTGGTTGATCTACCACCAGGTTGCAAACCTCTAGGTTGCAAATGGATTTTCAAAAGGAAAATGAAGGTAGATGGAACTATTGAAAAGTTCAAGGCAAGGCTGGTCATTCAGGGCTTTAAACAAAAGTCAGGAATAGACTATTTTGATACTTATGCCCCTGTGGCACGTATCAGTACCATAAGATTGCTGATTGCTTTGGCATCAATTCACAATCTGATTATACATCAGATGGATGTGAAGACAGCTTTCTTGAATGGTGAATTGGATGAGGAGGTTTACATGAACCAACCTCAGGGCTTCATCATGCCTGGCAATGAAAACAAGGTGTGCAAACTGATTAAGTCCTTATATGGACTGAAACAGGCACCTAAGCAATGGCATCAAAAGTTTGATGAAGTGGTTTTGTCTAGTGGTTATGTTCTTAACCAAGCTGACAAATGTGTATATAGCAAATTTGATGAATCTGGTAAAGGAGTCATCATTTGCCTATATGTTGATGACATGTTGATCTTTGGAACTGACCAAAATCAAGTTGACCTGACAAAGGAATTTTTGTCATCAAGGTTCTCCATGAAGGACATGGGGGAGGCTGATGTTATCCTTGGTATAAGGATTAAACATGAAAGCAATGGTATATCAATTTCTCAGTCTCATTACATTGAGAAGGTACTGAAGAAATTTAATTGCTTTGATTGTACTCCAGTGAGTACTCCTATGGATACAACTGAGAAGCTGATGCCTAATACTGGCAAAGCTGTATCTCAACTTGAGTATTCTAGGGTAATTGGCTGCCTGATGTATGCCATGACTTGTACAAGGCCTGATATTGCTTTTGCAGTGGGAAAATTGAGCAGGTATACTAGTAATCCTAGTGCTCAACACTGGCAAGCAATTCAGAGGGTACTGAAGTATTTGAAGAGAACTATGGATTATAGTCTCTCATATACTGGTTATCCATCAGTGTTGGAAGGTTACACTGATGCAAGTTGGATCAGTAACACTGAAGACAATTCGTCTACCAGTGGCTGGGTATTCCTACTTGGTGGAGGTGCAATTTCTTGGGCATCCAAGAAGCAAACTTGCATTACCAGTTCAACAATGGAATCTGAATTTGTGGCTTTAGCAGCTGCTGGTAAAGAAGCTGAATGGTTGAAAAACTTGCTTCTTGAGATTCCATTGTGGCCTAAACCTATGGCACCCATTTCTATCCGGTGTGATAGTGCTGCTACATTGGCAAAGGCTTATAGCCAGATGTACAATGGGAAGTCTAGACACCTAGGTGTCAGGCATAGCATGATTCGTGAGCTTATCATGAATGGGGTGATATCTATAGAGTTTGTAAGATCTCAACAGAACTTAGCTGATCACTTGACGAAGGGTTTGGCTAGAGACTTGGTTTTAAAGTCTGCTAAAGGGATGGGTTTAAAGTCCAACTTAGTCACTGAATGCTAGGACACCCAACTCCCTCCTGAGGAAACTTGGGAGTTGAGTTCAATGTGGAAAGCTGAACATTCAGTGTACTGGAGCACATGTTTTACAATCATCCCAAGGTTGTGCTCAGAACCTGCTGAAAAGGAGGATGAAGTCTTTACTTCTCAATGGTTAACTTTCTTTGAAAAAGTGCTAAGCAGGAGCATGAATAAAGAGGAACCACCTATGTAAATGTTGAAGTTTTGCCGCTTCAGGAAGCTATGGACTTTTAGCTTTTACAACATTTATGAATTGGATATGGACACATGGCTTGTATAGTGTCAAGAGTATTTTAGTGTTTGAAAATGTATGTGTATTTTATCTTCAGGTATTCAAATGGGTTGAAGGGTTCAATTCTTTGTAACACCCTGATTCTCGAATATTTGAACGTGTAATTACTAAGATGGAAATTCAATCCTCAGGATATTTTCGTTTATGCATATGTTTGTCTTATGTTTGATTTTCATGCTAAGGAAGTGAACTAAATTTGGGGAGGATTGTTGGAAAATTTAGTGCACTTGAGGGATCAAATCATACTTGGAAATGGGTTTGGAGGTACGGAGTGTACACCCATCAAGTCCCTGATTACCCTGACTCAATAGTGGTTGTGCTAGTGTGAGTCTGCTGCTAGTGTTGTGAGTCTGCTGCTAGGACTCTGCTGCTAGCACTGACTCTGCTGCTAGTGTTGTGAGTCTGCTGCTAAGACTCTGCTGCTAGCACTGACTCTGCTGCTAGTGTTGTGAGTCTGCTGCTAGGACTCTGCTGCTAGCACTGACTCTGCTGCTAGTGTTGTGAGTCTGCTGCTAGGACTCTGCTGCTAGCACTGACTCTGCTGCTAGTGTTGTGAGTCTGCTGCTAGGACTCTGCTGCTAGCACTGACTCTGCTGCTAGTGTTGTGAGTCTGCTGCTAGGACTCTGCTGCTAGCACTGACTCTGCTGCTAGTGTTGTGAGTCTGCTGCTAGGACTCTGCTGCTAGCACTGACTCTGCTGCTAGTGTTGTGAGTCTGCTGCTAGGACTCTGCTGCTAGCACTGACTCTGCTGCTAGTGTTGTGAGTCTGCTGCTAGGACTCTGATGAAATGTAACTGATTTGACCTATTCAAATGACAGTTATATCTACTATTATGACCACGTTTAATTGGTCATGTAACCACTATCTTTGGCTATAATGGGGGTAATTATGTGGAGATTAATGGGCCGATTAATTCTCATAATTCCATTTAATTAGCCATGAGTACTTTCCTATTTAAGAGGAATTATGTTGAGCATGAAAGACACACAGAAAACAAAACACTAATATACGCAAGGGTTATTGATTTGTGCCTAATTCAATAACAAACATTTGGTCTTATCCCAAGTAGATATTCGTGATACCCAGGCATTAGGGTCGAGTTTACTTTGGAAAGTGATAACACGATTCCAAGTGATATCCGGAAACCATTTAATTGGTACGTAGCTAGGCTTTGATTATCTTACCCTGTTCTGGGCTCATAACCTCCAACAGGAGTGGGATATAACAGGAAGGGAAGATGCTATTGAATATGCCAAGAAACACAATGTACCCGTTCCAGTGACAAAGAAATCTATTTACAGCAGAGACAGGAACCTATGGCATCTCAGTCACGAGGTACGTTATTTATTCATAGAACCTCTTGCGTTGTTTTTACTAAAATTTTATATTATTAGTGTTTATTTATTTATTTATTTTTTATTTTTTATTTTTTATTTTTATTTTTTTTATTTTTTATTTTTTTGCAATTATAATTAATGGTTTAATTAATTATCCGTAATATTGCCCCCTTACGGCGTTAAAAATTACCAACCTGTCTATCTTGCCAGCTTTACTACATATACCCGGGCTTATTTTGTGGCAATAAAATTAACATTGATTTGTTTGTTTTTGTTCAATTTGTGTGGCTTTAAAGGGTGATATCTTGGAAGACCCTAGAAACGAGCCCAAGAAGGACATGTACATGATGGCTGTTGACCCAGAAGATGCGCCTAACAAACCTGAGTAAGTTTTGTTTCTTTTGCATTTGTGTTCTTTTCATGTTAAAGTTTTTGATTTATTAGAATTCTACCACTTAGTAGCAACACAAGTATTACAAAAATACAATTTAATCTAAATCTGTGAATAAAGTGTTCTAATTGGCTTTATGTATTAATTATAGACTTTGTGAAACTGTCAACCCGTTTGAGCAGAGCAAATTGGGCCATTAGGCATTTTCCCATTTTAGCTAGATTTTATTTGGTGTGGTTGAGATAAAACACGGGCACGGCTAAATCATCCAATTGATAAGTAAATGCTTAGAAATGGTTATGTTGTTGGATAAGTTTCTCATTTGTTTCCAATAATATCTCATCAGGTACCTTGAAATCGGTATTGTCTCGGGAATCCCCGTTTCCATCAACGGTAAAGAACTCTCCCCTGCATCTCTTTTATCCGAACTCAACGAAATTGGAGGTCGTCATGGTATCGGCCGAATTGACATGGTCGAAAACCGTTTAGTTGGAATGAAAAGTCGTGGGGTCTACGAGACACCCGGGGGTACCATCCTAGCTGCAGCATGCCGTGAACTCGAGTCTCTGACCCTTGACAGAGAAGCCATCCAATTCAAAGACACCAGGGCCCTAAAATACGCTGAATTGGTCTATGCAGGCAGGTGGTTTGACCCACTTCGTGAGTCAATGGATGCGTTTATGGAGAATATTACCAAAACCACCACTGGGTCAGTGATGCTCAAGCTATACAAAGGGTCAGTTATTGTAGCTAGCCGGAAGAGCCCATATAGTTTATACAGGGAGGATATTTCTTCGTTTGAAAGCGGGCAAATATACGATCAGGCTGATGCTGCTGGGTTCATTAAGTTGTATGGGCTGCCTATGAGGGTCCGAGCCATGCTTGTAAAGGAGCAGGGTAAAAAGTAGATCTTTATTGATCGTTAGGGTTCTTGGTTATCTTTGGTTTGAAATGTTGGATTATATGGCATTTTAGATTGAATAAATATGAAGCTCTTATCTTAATTTCTATTTTGTTTATGTTATTTGAGCAGTATACTTGGTTTTTAGTCTCGATTTTTTCTTGCAATGTTAAAAAAAAACCGATTTCATCGTCCCTTAGTTGTGTCTTTGTATTTATATCAAGTTGAATGATCAGGTTATATAACAGATTGTTATGATACTTTGCAGCAAAATGGGTAGGTGATAAACAATATACTACAGTATTCAATATTGGCCATCTTTGCCTTTGTTGATGCTATTTGTTAAGTAATCTATAAAAAGTTGAATGAAAATGATGATTCATATTTCATCTTTGCCGGACGTAATAGTCAACAAAACATGTACAGTAAGATCGCCAGCAATCAGCTGCTATATCAGTTTAGCATGTCTAACGAAACACATGTAGTTTGGAATGGGACATTATTGTTATTATTATTATTATTATTATTATTATTATTATTATTAT
>LBNU01013430.1:149425-171600 GCA_014162995.1 Artemisia annua
GATAAGTTTTGAGGCAGAGCAAATTATGGGTCAATATAGAAGTCAATATACACCAATTTTAGCAATTGATATTAATAATATATATTATGGTGTGGTTGAAGAGATATACCAAACGAGGCACGGCCTAAATCATATAACCCTAATATTAGAATTAAAGATTAAATGCTATTAGAAATATGGATATTAATGTAATAGAATATGACCCTACGATTTTTTTCTTTCTCACTATACTGTTATCACTAACTGTAAAAATATATACCACCAAGAGAAACTTACTTTAGTATAATCGAAGACTCATTTATCCTACTAAATTAATTTATTTGTCCAATAACTATCAATCTACCTCATTTTATGTGTATATTTGATTATTTGGAAGAGTGAATAGTTTATTCAAAATATGAAAGATTTTGAATATGTTTTAATTTGTCTCCAAATTCAAGTAATGGTAGTTGAAGTAATATACGTTCAATTTGTTCAGGTATTTTATAGGTGGTGGATTAGTGAGAAAAAGATGATGATGGGTAATGAGATGGTGAGAAAGTACACCTCTAAATTTACAGTTTAGTCTGAAACATATTATATTGCTTTTAGCAATATTAGAAAGTACTCCAATTAGTTTTTAACAGAATAATAGTTAGCGAAAAAGGGACTAAGGATGCAAAAAAACTTAACGGAAAGGATAAGAGTGCAGAAGTTAATAGGGAGATCCCAATTGCGCTCAAGGTCCCAGAGGGACCGATGCGGTGATGCAGCGATCGCGAATGCGAGCGCATTAACAGCGATGGTTTAGTATAAAAAAATTACTTATTTATACCTAATTATTAGCTAAGTTATGAGTAATATAGCAATAAACTTCATAAATAAAACACTAAACATATTCAAATTCAGCCAATAACTTATTTAATAAACGCACTAGTCCATAATTATGTAACGTCTGTCGGGGACCGAAACCGTTTATTGCCATTCCATACAGGAGTCATACGTGGTCCTTGCCAAATTCGTTTATTGTCATTTTCCACAATATTAATCACGATCAATCAGAATTTTAGTGTACTCGTGCCGTCATGTGTTATTCGGGAGATTTCAGAATATAGTCCCATTTCATCCGCTCTTCGGAATAGCATATAAAATAAACCCGTTTAGTTGGAATGAAAAATGTGGGGATTTACCAGAGACCACAAGTGGAGATAAAAACAATTTATCTCATATAAATAAAAAAATAAAATGCCCATGCCAGCTTGCCGTGAATAATACTGAGTCTCCTGACACCTTATTGAACAATGAGAAATGCAATACCAATATATCATAAGTACACCCATTAAGGCCACCTAAAAAATAATAACGCATTGAATATTATAAGGTCCTATATGAGTGCGGAATTGGATTTGACTACATCTCGTGTAGTCAAAATTGGATAGCTGTAATTTATGGAGAAATATTCAACACTAAATAAAAACACTAACATCCACAGGGGGTAATCGATTGTTAGCTCAAATGATAAAACAAATAGAGGTGTCCCAGAAATTTCCATAAATACTTTGCATTGTTTACGTTGACCGGAACAGCCATATAGTTTGGCTAGTAAAGAACTTGAAGTGAGAGGAGTCAAGTTTCCTTGACGTTGGAGCGAAGCGTGCGCTCTAACTGTACAAATCGATTCTTGTAGTTGACATATTACGTCGGGCAAAGATGAAATATGAATCATCATTTTCAATGTCAACTTTTTATAGATTACTTAACAAAATAAGGCATGCTGCACTGCAAGAAAGATGGCGCTGGGTACATATTCAAAAATAAAGATAGAAATAGAGAGACCTGCCTAATGAGCGTCCGAGCCATGCTGTAAAGAGCAGGGGAAAAAGTAGATCTTTAATTGATTCGTTAGGTTCTTGGCTTGGTTATCTTTGGTTTGAAATGTTGGATTATATGGCATTTTATAGATTGAATAAATAATGAAAGCTTCCTTATCTTAATTTCTATTTTGTTTTATGTTTTTGAGCAGTATACTTGGTTTTTAGTCCTCGATTTTTATCCTTTGCAATGTTTAAAAAAAAAAACGATTTCAACATCGTCCTTAGTTGTGTCTTTGTATTTATATCAAAGTTGAATGATCAGAGTTTATAAAACAGATTGTTATGTGTTATGATAACTATACTTTGTTGCAGCAAAATTGGGTAGCTGATAAAACAATATACTACAGTATTCATATTGGCCATCTTTGCTTTGGTTGATGCATTGTTAGTTCATAAAGTTAATGAAAATGATGATTCATATTTCATCTTTGCCGGACGTAATAGTCACAAAACATGTAACAGTAAGATCGCCAGCAATCAAGCCTGCTATATCCAGTTTAGCATGTCTACGAAACACATCGTAGTTTTGGATGGGACATATTGTTATTATTATTATTCATTATTATTATTATTTTTTTTTATATTATTATTATTATTATTATTATTATATTATATTATTATTTTATTATTATTATATTATTTTATTATTATTATTATTTTATTATTATATATTTATTTATTATATATAGTTTTTAAAATTGGGCTTGAAATGGGACAATTTAAATTCTCGGCAGAGATAATAATTTTGTGATACTTGTAAAATGACATAAACGAATTTCAGAACCACGAGTCTATGACATAATTTCGGAACCACGAGTTACATGATTATGACTAGGTGGTTTATTAAATAGGTTATTGGCTGAATTTGAATATGTTAGTGTTTTATTTATAAGTTTATTGTATTTACTCAGAATTTTAGTAAAATATATTAGGTATGAATAAGTTAATTTTTTTTATACTAAACGCATCGCGTCTAAATTGCGCTCGCATTCGCATCGTGCATCACGCATCGGCCTCTGGGACCTTGAGCGCATTGGATCCCCTAACTTAACTCTGCACTCTTAGTCCTTTAATTTCCGTTAAGTTTTTTTGCATCCTTAGTCCTTTTTCGCTAACTATTATTTCTGTTAAAAACTAATGGAGGTACTTTTCTAATATGCTAAAATATAATATGTTTAAGACTAATCTGTAAAGTTTAGAGGTGTTACTTTCTCACCATCATCATTACCCATCATCATCTTTTTCTCACTAATCCACCACTATAAAATACCTGAACAATTGAACGTTAATTACTTTCAACTACCATACTTGAAATTTGGAGACAAATTTTAAACATTATTCAAAATCTTTCATATTTTGAGAATAACTATTCACTCTTCAAACAATCAAATATACACATAAAATGATGTAGATTGATAGTTATTGGACAAATAAATTAATTTAGTATGTAAATGTTTTGATCTAAAGTTTTGTGTATACATTTTCAGAATGTTGTTAGGAAAGAAATGTTAGGGATTTATTATTATTATTATTATTATTATTATTATTATTATTATTATTATTATTATTATTATTATTATTATTATTATTATTATTATTATTATTATTATTATTATTATTATTATTATTATTATTATTATTATTATTATTATTATTATTATTATTATTATTATTATCATTATCATCATCATCATCATCATCATCATCATCATTATTATTATTTGAAAATTGTTGAGAGATGACCTTAGGCTCAACTTTACAGATGGTGAATGTTCGGTTGCAAAAACTTTAACCAATAATAATCGAGGGATGATTTAGTTGATCCTTAAGAACTTATTCACATTGATACACCCCCAATGCTCACACCCGGCAATTATGTTTAATGGGCAAGTCGATTCCTAAGGTTAATTGAACTCAAGATACCCCATGGAAAATACATGAAAAAGGTTATCCTTGAAGGTCCATTTCAAACTACAACAATTGCAGGAGATGCAACTGCTACTCCTCCAAGACCTGAAACTGTGGTCTCTGTCCCTGAGTCTCAACTTACTGCAGAACAATTACTTCATCGTGAAGCTGATGAATATGCTATGATTTTCTTTCTTCAAGGAATACCAAATCCGATCTTTCGAAGTGTTGATGCTCAGAAAACAGCTAAGGCTATGTGGGAACATGTTCATCTCTTAATGGAAGGCACTGAACTGAATCAAGAGGACATGGAATCAAAACTTTACATGGAGTATACAATGTTCATGATTGAGCCAGGGGAATCACTTGAGTCTTACTACCTCCGCTTCACAAATATCATCAATGATCTGGACAGACACAACATCATTTTACCAAAGATTGCAGTCAATACTAAGTTTCTAAGTTGTCTTGGTCCAGATTGGCAGAAGTATGCGACGTTTGGTCGACAAGCAAAAAATCTTCATAATGCACCTTATGGATTGTTGTATGATTATCTGAAGCACCATCTGTCTGAAGTGGACAAAGATCGAGCTCTTTGAGGAAGTTACTCACCACCTACAACTCCAAACTCTTTGGCATTCATTGCTCAATCTCACGTTGCTCCTCCTCCACTATCAAACCACGCTTATGTTCAAGAACAAAATTACTTTAACTACCCTTATGAAAACCCCTCAAACCAACTCATTTCTTATGATTCCACATAGCAATCTCATGCAAATCAACTTGTTTCCTATGACAATAGTGATACCTTGTACTACACAAATTCAGCAAATGATGATGATGAGGAATCCAATAATTTGAATCAAGGGCTTTCACTCATTGCTCGTGCCTTTAGCAAATTCTTGAACAAATCCAACAATCGTCTTCGCACTTCATCTAACACAAGGAATCAAGCTGTTGTACAAGATGGACGAGCTGAGATACAGAATCGTAACTATTGAAGATCTAGTTCAGGAGGATATGTGGGTAATTCAGGAAATGGACAACGGTTAACAATAATGGTGGATATAGGAACAATGCTGGTGCTCCTCAGAAAAAGGTTGAAATTGTTGAAACTGGGAATACTGTGGTTCGGTGCTATAACTGCAATGGGAAAGGTCATCTAGCTAATGCATGTCCAAAACCGAGAACTCGAGGCAGTGCATTTCACAAGCAAGCATTACTCCTAGCTCTTAAGGATGAAGCAGGTGGAACTCTCACTGACAAGGAAAACAACTTCATGGCCAATGCATATTCTAATGATGACATGGAAGATTTGGAAGCAAATACAGCAGTGATGTTAATGGAAAATATGCAAGAACTTCACATGAGTGACACAGGCCCAGTGTATGACATTGATGGTCTGTCTCAGGTACCTGATTCAAACACATGCTTGATACATGAAATTGCATCACCGTCTGCATCTGCATCTGACAAGGAGCACGTTGTTCAAAATAATTCATTCTTATCTCCTCAAGAAGATGAACAAATGAACACAGTTGTTACATTTGATAATTCAATTGATGTCGATAATAATGATCATATTGAACAAAATGAACCTATTGCCGATCAAGATTCAGAACTCATGACCACATTCTTGACAACCCAACTGAATGCACAAACATCTAAGATTAAAAAATTTAATGAAATCAACAAGTCATTAAAAGCAAAAATTGCATCATTAACTGCGGATCTTGAGTGCTGTAAACTTCAACTCACAAATTTTGAAAGACAAGCTAAACGAGAACAAAGGTTTGAAAACGCTTTTCAAAATGCGTATCTTAAAGAACAAGACTTACTTCATCAGATAAGAGAGTTAGTTGCTTAAAAAAACTTTGATTTCTCAAATGGAAAAAGAAAAATTGGAACATAAATAACAAGTTGAACTCCTCAATTCTGAACTTTCAAAAACAAAAACCGAATTGTCAACTTGTTAAACTAATTTTTCTGAATATAAACAAGTGTCAAGGAAAAGAATAGAATCTTATCTTGATGAAATCATAGTTTTGGAAAATAAACTCAAGGAGTTTCAAAAAGTCATTTACAAAACTAGGGAGTCTGTTACTACAATTTAAAAGTTTACATTGAAGCAAAATCCTCAAGGTTACGGATTTGCTGTTGGTGACGGTACACCATGTTTTCTACATAAAGCACTCAAGGAAACTCCGAATTTGTATAGTGCAGAAAATCTTTTGATGATTCCATTATGCGTGTTGTTGTATATATTTGTGAGGAAGAAGAGGAACAGGAAAAAGGATAAAAAATGAGCAATATGTTTTATAACAAACCATTTGATTATTCAAAACTGTCTCATGTTTTTGACACTTTCGTTCCTCAAAAGGATAAAACTGAACAACCATGGTCTTGTAATGCAAATACATGATTCGTCTTCTAACATTGGTCTGGTTCAACCAGTGGCACAAATAAATGGTCCTTTACCACCTTCTGGTCAAATTACACCATCACCTAAACGTTGTCGTGTACTTAGGTATTTTGATACGTTTATGGAAGACATTAAATTTTTAGAACAAGCAATTGAACGTAACTCAGAGATAAAAGTTTCCACTTTTCAATCTGCTTATGAGAAAGAAAAGAGTGAAGTTTTTCAAAAACAATTTTTGCCACATGTTCAACATTTGCGTCTTTGTGCTAGACATTGGGAACAGGAACTTCAGAAAGAAATGTCATCAATGATCACTGTTTTTAACGTAACTGAACAATCAATTTCAAAACAAAATCAAAGAAACAGGGTCTTACAAAATGATGCCGATCGAATCTTGGAAAATGTTCTCAATGCTGATATTATTTCTTTTATCATGAATTCTATTTATGAGTCTTGTCATTCTATGATTTTTGATGATCACACTGCTGATACTGAATTGTTGAAACGCGAAATTGAGACATTAAAAAGAGAAAATGCGAGAATAATCAGAAACAATAATGAGGTGCAAAATAAACTTTCAAATGAAAATTTTCAACTTAATCAGAAGCTTCAATGGTGTCAAACTCAAAGTCTTGATTTCGAATTGCAATTGCAGAGTCAAAAGGCCTCAAAGTCATTTCAAAACAGCAATGTTGATAATCAAAATGTTGTTTTAAAAGGTCAACTTTTAAAATATGAAAAAGAAATCGAGGAGTTAAAATTAAAAAAAAAACTGACAACGAAACCGTGATGACATTTTTCATTTCAACAAAGAACTTGAGCTTCAAATACAAGAAAAGAAACACATCATCATTGAATTAAAAGATAAAATTCAGTTACTTGAAAAAAGGAAAGTTTGTTAACACAAATGTAATAGCACCAGGAATGTACAGAATGGACATAACACCTAGGGAAACACGCACTCAGACTTCTAATGTGAACCTTTCCACTTCTATAGGAATAGTCCCCACTACTAGCGTTAACAGATTAAAGCGTAAGAGCATCAAAAGGAAGAATATGATCTTGCAACGTAGAAGCGAAAAACTAGAAACCCCAGAAGTAGAAGCTCACCTTAGGAATTTGAATAAAACTCATGTTGCATATGATTTAGATTTTAATTTGGCAAATTGTAATCAAATTATCAGTGTAACGAATGTTGGACCTTTGAATGTTTTGAATGTTAATGCTTCTTGTGTGTTTTGTCATAAAAGTATGTTATTTGGTGATCATGCAAAATGTGTAGCTAATTCTCTTTTAGCTCGTAACAAGAAACGTACATCTGGCATTCCATCTAGGCCCACTAATGCTTCTAAGTCTGTGCTAGGAAAACTGCCAAGTGTAGTTTCTAAGAATAATGTAGTCACTCTTATAGTTGCGACCACTATTCCTTAGACTGTGCCATCACCTAGCAAATTCACTAAGAAGAAAGCATAAACTAGTTGGACAGTGAAAGGACACATAGTAAAGGTGATAAATGATATTGAATTGATTAATCTCCAAATGAGGGTTATAAGAGTATTTATATAGAATGTATGGCGGGAAAAATGTAACTAACTAAAGAAGCTTCTACAAACTCAGCTATCACTACTAGATTACAATATTACATCATATCACACTTAATTAGACTTGAACTCATCAACTGTTGCATTTTGTGTGGAGCTCTAGCTTGATGTGCTCTGTTTCTTGTGACTGTATGAACAGAGGACTGCATCTTTGACTGAGTTGACTAAGATGAAGCTCCAATACCTTTCGTCTGATAAACTTGTTTAAGAATGTTTAGAACCTTACGATCACAAGCCTAGATAACACGTCAAGCATGGCAGATCGAGTAACCGTCATCAGTCTAGCTATGTGTATATTCTTTAATGTTGTGGTCTGATAATGTACCCTCCGATCAGGTCGAAGGACCCCCCTTCGGTCCTGCTCGTAACCTACATAATCGAAGGCTCTGGCTAGCCTCCTAAAACTTCCAATGGCGTAAAACTAATCACCAGTGATCTAGTTACCAAGTGGGAATTCGCCAGTCAAAGGATTAAGCCCTTCGGGTAACCTTCGATAGGTTGTAAGGACGGAACAAGGCTAAGTCCAAACAATGATAAGACCAAGTCTTACCCACGTCTCCCCTTTCTCCTTAGCTACCCCGCTGAACCAGGAGGAGTGGGACACTATACCCTAGCGGTTGCCACAAATCATGGGACGCCCTCATGATCTCCTAAAAACGTGCAAGCACTCTCCAAGCTATTTTCCTCCCTTATAAATAGTCTTGGATACCAAATACTTATTCACACGCCGGAGGTGGTTCGCAGGGCCCAACTCCTGCGCAATCACTTAACGTAGTGTCTTCGTATTACTTATTTCAGGTTAAACACAAGCTTGGCGCAACCACAACATCCCCTATACCCTTTGATCATCATCATAGGCCTGGTCGTGCAATTTATTGTACAATCAGTGGCACCATCCGTGAGACCTGCTACAATTGGTCTCGTTATTCCCAATCAAATAACCAGTCAAACACACTCACTACTTTTCCGGCATGAATCAAGAGAGAGAAGTTACACCCCCACCGAGTTTCTCGACCTTGACCCCAATACCTGTAACTGACCCTAATAGTCTTCCACCAATCACGGTGTCCACGTTTACAACACGATCTCATCCAGAAACAACACCCAATCACCATGCTTCAACATCAGCCAATTCGGAACCGGTCATTAGCCCTGCCTTCGTTGAAACTAATCACGAAGCGCTGGAATCTTTGCTAAGGGCTCGTAGAAGGCAAGTTCGCAACCCGGAGATGCGAAGGGAGTTAGAATACTCCAGTGATAACTATGATGAAGAAATAGAAATCGAACCAAGGCCTTCGGCACCAGGGGCTACCCATTCTACCCTACGCATAGGGTCCTCTGTTGGTCGGAGGACAGGAAGAAGATCTGTTGGCTTTGAGGGAGTCCCTGAGAGGGCTCCCATAAGAAGAGAAGGGACAGTAGTTGAAGGTTCCAATGAAAGGAGCCAACGAAGGGAAAACCCGGAGGCAAACCTACCTCCGCTGCTAGCTGCTCATTTGGGGAGAACTGAAGCAGGGGTTCCACTACAGCCTTTTCACGCCTCCGGCGTAGAAGGCAATCCGCCTCCCTTCAATACGGGAGGAAACTGATGAGACGAAAAGAGTTACGCTTTTAGGGGGTCATTTAAGCCCTAATTCGTATAAATGTGATCAAATATTGCCCTAAATCGTTCCTTTTGTCATTTTAGGTACTTTTGAGAGGAATTCTGGAAAACATGCATATTCGGACGTTTTTGGAGCATAAAAGTGAAGAAAACGACAAAGTCTCAAAAGATGATGATTTATAACCTGACGGCGTCAGAAGTCACAAGGTGACGCCGTCATAAAGCCTTGACAAAAGAGTGGAAATCAATTTTCAAAAGACGGGCCAGAGNAACCAGTCAAACACACTCACTACTTTTCCGGCATGAATCAAGAGAGAGAAGTTACACCCCCACCGAGTTTCTCGACCTTGACCCCAATACCTGTAACTGACCCTAATAGTCTTCCACCAATCACGGTGTCCACGTTTACAACACGATCTCATCCAGAAACAACACCCAATCACCATGCTTCAACATCAGCCAATTCGGAACCGGTCATTAGCCCTGCCTTCGTTGAAACTAATCACGAAGCGCTGGAATCTTTGCTAAGGGCTCGTAGAAGGCAAGTTTGCAACACGGAGATGCGAAGGGAGTTAGAATACTCCAGTGATAACTATGATGAAGAAATAGAAATGGAACCAAGGCCTTCGGCACCAGGGGCTACCCATTCTACCCTACGCATAGGGTCCCCTGTTGGTCGGAGGACAGGAGGAAGATCTGTTGGCTTTGAGGGAGTCCCTGAGAGGGCTCCCATAAGAAGAGAAGGGACGGTAGTTGAAGGTTCCAATGAAAGGAGCCAACGAAGGGAAAACCCAGAGGCAAACCTACCTCCGCTACTAGCTGCTCATTTGGGGAGAACTGAAGCAGGGGTTCCACAACAGCCTTCTCACGCGTCCGGCGTAGAAGGCAATCCGCCTCCGTTCAATACGGGAGGAAACTGATGAGACGAAAAGTGTTACGCTTTTAGGGGGTCATTTAAGCCCTAATTCGTATAAATGTGATCAAATATTGCCCTAAATAGTTCCTTTTGTCTTAGGTACTTTTGAGAGGAATTCTGGAAAACATGCATATTCGGACGTTTTTGGAGCATAAAAGTGAAGAAAACGACAGGTCTCAAAAGATGATGATTTATAACCTGACGGCGTCAGAAGTCACAAGGTGACGCCGTCAGAAAGCCTTGACAAAAGAGTGGAAATCAATTTTCAAATGACGGGCTAGAGGATTTAACACCTGACGCCGTCAGTTGTTGGGCAAAGTAGGCCGTCAGGAGTAAAGTTAAAGAGTGACGGCCCAGAAGAGTTTATAAGGTGACGGCATCAGAAGTGGATCTAGGCCATCCGAGAAAACTATTGGCGGCGAGCTGACGGCGTCAGCCCTTATAACCTGACGCCGTCAGAGTGTAAAATCTATATATAGTTTTCCAACCCTTGGAACCCTCATGCTTAATTAAAGATAAGTCTTCACTTTAATTCAATCAATATGTCTATGTGTTGGTTGATTATCTATTTTGCTTGTCTTCTAATTAACATGTGTAGCTAAATTCTTCTTGTGTTTGCTTAGATCTAATGAAACCTAACTATTAATTATTGGTTAATTGGTGTGTTGTTGTTTGTTGGGATGATTGTTCCATCAATGTTAGGCTTAAGAAAACTGGCCAACCTCCTTTATGGTAACGTGCTTGAACGTCTTGGGAAACATGTAGCCAAGGCATACTAGGCTATTAAGGTAGTATTTAACGCATGAGCCACTGTTTACAACCCTTATGGTTGTGCCGTGCATGGCATAGGGCGAGATAAGAGCTCATAGAATTGGAGAGATATGTATGCCACTCCATGAGTTATTAGGAATACATCCTTCATCCACACAAGTAACATACATATCAATTAACCAGTAAAAGATAGTTAGGGAGTAATGAAATCTAAGTAAACACAACTTTCTCTATATTGTTTTCACAACCACAATAGTTTAGATATTTATTTTATTTTAATTTGCATAAGTAGTAAACTTGGGTTAGTTGACTAGCAACTAATTCCGCCCTTCTTCCAAAACCGAGATTTTACTTGCTTTCTATAAAATATAAAAATACAAAAAGAATCTTCCTTCCACCCTTAGACCTATTAGAGTAGTTTTTCTATCCTAACGAACACTATTCCCTGTGAGAGAACGATCAATCCCCCGTACTTACCACTATCCTATACTACATCGGTCAGATACACTGCCTGGTGGGGTTGTAAGCCTCTTGAGATCCCTCGAGAGGTAAAACCTGTTGTAAGGTTACAAAACCACGCATCAGAAACCTTATTCCCAATGGTATGTACCCCTAATTTCAAACTCAGAGTTATCCTCAAAACCTTTATCCTCCCGTAAACGGACAACCTAGTAACCACCATTTCCCACAAACCGCTTCACCCTACGGGCAGCCCGTGGTATACCCTCCGTATACCCTGTGTAACAACTACCCTTTCAACATGATTACACCTTATCCTCCTTATCCTAACCAAACCCCTTCGGGAATGCCTCCTCCTCATAACACATATAATACTGTCCCCATAAACATGCCACCTTACAATTGTTTATATCCAAAGCCTACGGGCGCTGCAACACCTTTCGTAAGATGGATTGTAGACTATCCTTTACCCGATGGTTTAAAGATGCCTTCGCACATAGGTACCTATGATGGAAAGGGGGATCCGGATAACTTTATACACTTGTTTGAAGGAGCAATTAGGATGCAAAAATGGGTCATGCCCGTAGCCTGTCACATGTTTACGTACACCCTCCGAGATTCTGCCCGTATCTGGTGGAATGGACAGAAACCGGGCAACATTGTTAACCTTGATGACCTGAAGGCTAAGTTCCGATTACACTTTAGCCAACAGAAGAAATTCGTAAGGACTCACCTCACAGTACACAATATTAAGCAGAAGGAGAATGAAAGCACAAGAAGCTTCGTTACAAGATACAAACGAAACCCTACAAATCCTAGGCCTACATGAAGAGCAACGTATTTCTGGTTTCGTGCATGGCCTAAGAAACCGTCATCTGGTAGAGTTCTTGTCCACATACCTTCCCGCAACATATAAGGGTCTGATGGAAAGGACATACACCTGGATAGAGGCCAAGGAAGTATCCACCGATGGAACTCTGGTGGAAGGCAACAAAATCGCAAAGCACTCCTCATGGGAAGTATCGAAGAACAAAAACAAGAATCATAACATGTTTACTCCTTATAACAAAGGCCCGAATCATGGTTGGCTGGGAGGTCTTACGAAGTCCCCAAGGGAGATATTGGCTACGGAAAAGGCAGCAAAGGCCTTCAAAGCACCCCCTCGCATGACAGGTAGGTAAGAACAGGGATACAACTAAGTATTGCCATTTTCACGAAGACTTTGGCCACGAAACGAATAGCTTCCGGGAACTGAAAAAACAGATAGAAGAAGTAGTGAGATCTGGGCAATTGACACATCTTGTAAAGGGGATAAAGAAGGGCAAAGAAAAGGTCACCGATACACAATTAGGAAAAGACACCAGTCCTCAAGAAGCCCCCATCCTCATGGTTCGCTGAGGTTCCTCAAACTTGAAAAGGAAGGTCTCCGAAAGGGAAATACACGAGGCAGGAGAAATAACGTTCCCGTCCGAGGCAGGAAAGCCTCCTTCGAAGGATCCGGTGGTCATTAAAGTTGTGATCTCAAACCGGGAAGTTAACAAAGTCTATATGGACTGTGGAAGTTCCTGCGAGATAATCTACGAGCATTGCTTCAGGAAGCTCAAACCTTCGATCAGGTCCAAGCGAGTATAACAAAAGATGCCTCTATTAGGATTCTCGGGGGAACGCTCATGGCCTCAGGGAGAAGTACCTTTGGAGGTAACACTTGGTGAGGGAAATTTTGTAAGGACCGAGGTCCTCAACTTTGTCATTGTAAGGTCCAAATCTCCCTACAATATGCTGATTGGACAAACAGCCATGCAAAAGATGGGTGATGAGGCGAAAAGTGTTACGCTTTTAGAGGGTTATTTAAGCCTTAATTCGTAATTATTTGATCAAATATTGCCTTAAATCGTTCCTTTTGTCATTTTAGGTACTTTGGAGAAGAAATCTGGAAAAGAAGGTATTTTGGACGTTTTTGGAGCATAAAAGTGAAGAAAATGACAAAGTCCCAAAACCATGCTGAAAACTGTACCTGACGGCGTCACTCTTTACGAGGTGACGGCGTCATGCTTTGACAAAGAGGTGGATAATTTTACACTTGACGGGCAAGAAAGACTTTGAAGCATTTACACGTGACGGTGTCACGTGTTATTTCACCAAGACCGTCATGTTATAAGTTAAAGAGAGACGACCCAGAGAGTTTTAAAGAGGGACGGCGTCAAGAGTGGATCTGAGCAATCCGAGAAGAGTTTTGGCGGCGAGGTGACGGCGTCACAAGCTAAAACGTGACGCCGTCAAGTTGTAAAATCTATATATAGTTTTCTAATTTTCATTCATTAGGTGTGGAAATTTTGGGAGAACTTTAGGGATAAACCCTAGGTCATGGTTTACTGTATTCTCAGGGGTTTTTCACCTTTGAATCATTCATGTTTAATTAAAGATAAGTCTCCTTTCAAATCAATCAATATGTCTATGTGTTGCTTGATTATATCTTACGCTTGCCTTTACTTTAACATGTTAGGCTAGGTTTCTCTTGTGTTTGCTTAGATCTAATGAAACCTAGCTATTGATTGTTGTGGGTGGGTGATGTCGATGTTAGGCTTAAGAAAACTGGCTAACCTCTTATACGGTAACTTGCTTGAACGTCTTAAGAAACATGAATCGGATGTGTAATACGATTATATGGTTGTATTTAATGCATAAGTGAATTCTAGTGATCCCATGTTAGGAGCTTTTAGTCGGCTCGACATAGGAGTGAAGTAGGAGCTTATAGAGTTAGGGAAGATCATACACGGCCCTACGAATGGTTTAAAGGAATATAACCCGTCATCCACACAATTATAACAAACCAATTAATCGGTAAAAGATATCTAGGGAGTAAGGAAATCTAAGTAAACACACTTTTCTCCATATAAGTTTCACAACCAACTTTATTTTCTTGTTATTTTATTTTATTTGCAATAGTAGATATTTGGGTTAGTTGACTGGCAACTAATTCTGCCCACTCTCCCAAATACCCGAGATTTTACTTGCTTTCATAAAATATAAAAATACAAAAATAATCATCCTTCAACCCTTAGACCTAAATTAGAGTAGTTTTCAATCCTAACGACACTATTCCCCGAGAGAACGATCAATCCCCTGGCATTTACCACTTCACTATACTACATCAGTCAGGTACACTGCCTGGTGGGGGTTGTAAGCTTCTCAAGATCCCTTGAGAGGTAAAACCTATTGCGAAGGTTGCAAAACCCACACATCAAGTTTTTGGCGCCTTTGCCGGGGAATAGTTATTGCTTAGGTTGAAAATTTTATTTTTATTTAGGTCTACTCACTAGATTCCTTTCTAGTGAGATTTTTATTTTTATTTTTCTAGGTTTACTTGTAGTCTATCTTATTCTTTGTGCTTTTGTTCGTTGTACTTATTCATGAGTAATATTGATCATTTGAACCCTGTTATTCGTGTTTTCTGTCGTAGGAATTTCCAAATACCCAACCTGCCCCTATTGTTGAAAACGAAAACCCACCAAATCTGTCACCCGATCATCACTTTAACAACAATTCTGATATGGACGGATCTGACCATGACACTGACCATGAAAATGGTCATTTTTATTATTCGTCGGATTATGATGAGGACCTAGGGGATGGGGAAGTGATAGATGATCCTGAGGGAGAAGAGGGAGCTAGCCCTCTCAAATATGTTGTCCTTAGAACAAGGATTGAGAAAGATAGTTCATTCAATATGCAATTTCCTTGTAAAAAATTGGATTTAAAAGCTTTGACGCCTACCTTAACTCATCTTTGCCAATGAACATAATTTCGCGTACTGAATACAATAAAATCATGGTAAATGAGTTAGAATATCAAGGAGATAATATTGTTGCTAGGGCTAAGACATTGCACGTGTTTGTAGGGAGCTTTACCTATCAAGTGGATTTTATGATTATGGAAGATCTAGGAGAATTTGTTGATAGTAGCTTTACCCAAGTTGTGTTTGGAAAACCCTTCAAAAGGCTAACCAAGTTAGACGAGAAACTGAATGAAGGGTTAATTACATTCTCAGAAGGGGATGAGGATTTCGTTTACCAAATGCTCCGTGCGCACCCTAGGTTTAAGGACTTCTCTACGGAGAGATGCAATAGGCTTCCCCCTCGTAGCATATTAAGTGAAAACGATATATGAAAAGGGCTCAAATATCCTCATGAAAAGAACAAGAGTTATTATCGCGGATGTTTAGAGCTAAGTGATGACTATAAGAAAGATGAGGGGACAATTAGGTGGCTCACACTTGGATACGTGAGCATTAGTGACACTAGGTAGAGTGACTTTGAGTCTAGCTACAAGACTCTTTAATAAAGAAAAGCGCTTCTTGGGTGGCAACCCAAGCTTTATTTGTTTTATTTGTTTGTTTGTTTGTTTGATTTTATTTGTTTCCGTATGTATGTTTTATTTTTATTGCTAATGATGCGCGTGGGATTGTTTACGCACTTTGTTTTACCTCTTAAGGGATCTCAAGAGGCTTACAATCCCCACCAGGCAGTGTACCTGACCAATGTAGTATAGTGTAGTGGCAAGTACCGGGGGATTGATCGTTCTCTCACAGGGAATAGTGTTCTTTAAGTTAAAGACTACTCTAATTAAGGTCTAAAGGTGTTGTCTATGTGTTGCTTGATTATATCTTACGCTTGCCTTTACTTTAACATGTTAAGCTAGGTTTCTCTTGTGTTTGCTTAGATCTAATGAAACCTAGCTATTGATTACTTGTTGTTGGTTTGTTA
The DNA here is from genome assembly GCA_014162995.1 of Artemisia annua. Classification (NCBI taxonomy): domain Eukaryota; kingdom Viridiplantae; phylum Streptophyta; class Magnoliopsida; order Asterales; family Asteraceae; genus Artemisia; species Artemisia annua. The sequence continues at coordinate 165,722 of LBNU01013430.1, forward strand.
TTGATTGTTGTGGGTGGGTGATGTCGATGTTAGGCTTAAGAAAACTGGCTAACCTCTTATATGGTAACTTGCTTGAACGTCTTAAGAAACATGAATCGGATGTGTAATACGATTATATGGTTGTATTTAATGCATAAGTGAATTCTAGTGATCCCATGTTAGGAGCTTTTAGTCGGCTCGACATAGGAGTGAAGTAGGAGCTTATAGAGTTAGGGAAGATCGTACACGGCCCTACGAATGGTTTAAAGGAATATAACCCGTCATCCACACAATTATAACAAACCAATTAATCGGTAAAAGATATCTAGGGAGTAAGGAAATCTAAGTAAACACACTTTTCTCTGTATAAGTTTCACAACCAACTTTATTTTCTTGTTATTTTATTTTATTTGCAATAGTAGATATTTGGGTTAGTTGACTAGCAACTAATTCTGCCCACTCTCCCAAATACCCGAGATTTTACTTGCTTTCATAAAATATAAAAATACAAAAATAATCATCCTTCAACCCTTAGACCTAAATTAGAGTAGTTTCAATCCTAACGACACTATTCCCCGAGAGAACGATCAATCCCCCGGCATTTACCGCTTTACTATACTACATCAGTCAGGTACACTGCCTGGTGGGGGTTGTAAGCTTCTCAAGATCCCTTGAGAGGTAAAACCTATTGCGAAGGTTGCAAAACCCACACATCAAGTTTTTGGCGCCTCTGCCGGGGAATAGTTATTGCTTAGGTTGAAAATTTTATTTTTATTTAGGTCTACTCACTAGATTCCTTTCTAGTGAGATTTTTATTTTTATTTTTCTAGGTTTACTTGTAGTCTATCTTATTCTTTGTGCTTTTGTTCGTTGTACTTATTCATGAGTAATATTGATCATTTGATCCCTGTTATTCGTGTTTTCCGTCGTAGGAATTTCCAATTACCCAACCTGCCCCTATTGTTGAAAACGAAAACCCACCAAATCTGTCACCCGATCATCACTTTAACAACAATTCTGATATGGACGGATCTGACCATGACACTGACCATGAAAATGGTCCTTTTTATTATTCGTCGGATTCTGATGAGGACCTAGGGGTTGGGGAAGTGATAGATGATCCTGAGGGAGAAGAGGGAGCTAGCCCTCTCAAATATGTTGACCTTAAAACAAGGATTGAGAAAGATAGTTTATTCAATATGCAATTTCCTTGTAAAAATTGGATTTAAAAGCTTTGACGCCTACCTTAACTCATCTTTGCCAATGAACATAATTTCGCGTACTGAATACAATAAAATCATGGTAAATAAGTTAGAATATCAAGGAGATAATATTGTTGCTAGGGCTAAGACATTGCACGTGTTTGTAGGGAGCTTTACCTATCAAGTGGATTTTATGATTATGGAAGATCTAGGAGAATTTGTTGATAGTAGCTTTACCCAAGTTGTGTTTGGAAAACCCTTCAAAAGGCTAACCAAGTTAGACGAGAAACTGAATGAAGGGTTAATTACATTCTCATAAGGGGATGAGGATTTCGTTTACCAAATGCTCCGTGCGCACCCTAGGGGATGCAATAGGCTTCCCCCTCATAGCATATTAAGTGAAAACGATATATGAAAAGGGCTCAAATATCCTCATGAAAAGAACAAGAGTTATTATCGCGGATGTTTAGAGCTAAGTGATGACTATAAGAATGATGAGGGGACAATTAGGTGGCTCACACTTGGATACGTGAGCATTAGTGACACTAGGTAGAGTGACTTTGAGTCTAGCTACAAGACTCGTTAATAAAGAAAAGCGCTTCTTGGGAGGCAACCCAAGCTTTATTTGTTTTATTTGTTTGTTTGTTTGATTTTATTTGTTTCCGTACGTATGTTTTATTTTTATTGCTAACAATTCATGTTTCAAATTACATTGTGAAAATGCTTTATTTTGTTTTTAACTTCGTCTTAACTATATATAAAGGTATTTTGCAAAAAGATAAGTGTAAGGGAAATCTAAATTTGTTTATAAGAACGAATTGGACATGAATTGTAGCAATCTAAAATGAACATACATACTAGTATTTGTTTGAGTCCAATGCTTGTATCGAGTCATAATGAAATTTTGCAGGATTCCAGGAATTAAGGTATTTATTTTTCTAGAGATTTTTCAAAAACTAAACATAAGAATTCTGTCAGATCAATTCTGACGGCGTCAGTCTTTAAAACCTGACGGCGTCAGGTACTGATTCCAGAAAAAGGTTTTTAAAATTTAGTTTTTTCTGCCGGACTATGAAAATTACTGCATCTTTAACTCCAGAAATCTGCAAAACTTTCATTCCACAAGCATTATATCCTCATATAGATTTTGTCGCTGATTTTACGCAAGGTTTGCCTAGATTGTTTTCTCAGGTTTAACAGGTTACATTGGACAAGAAGATGAACATGGAATCAAGTTCATGACATCAAGTTTTTGGCGTCGCTTTGATCTTGAAGCTTTTACATCATCTTGGAAGAAGATATAACCATGTTACCACATGATCCACATAAAACGAATCAGGGGAGTATTTGTTTCATTCTTTCATTTTCTTTACTTTTGCATCTTTTATGTGAACATTGGGGACAATGTTCGGTTTAAGTGTAAGGGGAGTAAATGAAGACACCTTAGAAAATGCTATTACGCTTGATTTTTGTTTTGTTTAATAGTAGATGTGTAATAAAACTGAGAGAAATATTTGTTATGGCAATTTTAGCGCCAAATTTAAATTTTTTTACAACATATAGGAGTGAAACTTTAGGCATAATAAGCGTCTCCTGGATAGGAGTTGTACAAGCACAAAAAAACCGTACCACTCAAAAATTTTCCCCCAAATATGTGAGGTTCGCCCCTAGAATTGTTAGGAAAAGCATTCATTGTTGGTGCTTGTGTGTGTACCGGTAGTAATTAGATTTTAGAACTTGCGTTAGTGACCATCCCAAATCCACAAGTGAGACTACATTAGTGTAGTTAGATTTACTACATGATAAGAGGCATTAGGATAACCCATGTTTTACACCCGTAATATAATTACATTGACTTAATTGGTCAAGTAATTCTCCCATACCTTAGCGTTGTACTCATTTTAGTACACGATACCCCTAGTACGCCCCTCAGAGCCCATCTTTTCATTTCTAACTTTAAGCATTTTACTTGAAGGAAGAATTTGTTTACAATCCACCCCAAATGTACACCCAAATCGCCTTAGCCTACCTTGTATGCACTCACCTTTAGTGCATTATTGTTATTTGTTAAACCCTTGTCAATTATCTAATTAGTTACGTTGTTGCTAAGTCGAGTCATATCTTGTACATATTGTTTTGGGATGATTGGGACTCATGGGTAAAGTACTAGTGTTATGGAGTAATGGGGAAGAACATCATTTATTACCCCCATATGTGCTAAACGTTTTCAAAAGTACTCCAAGTGTTTTAATTATTTCAATACGAGTCGTAGAATAGTAAATGTAAAGTATGTAAAAGTTCAAGTGTAAGGGGAAAGCTTAAGCCCCATTGATGTATTATTTTGGATGGTAGGGGCAAGAGTGTATTAAAAAAAAATCTAAAAAACAAAAAAAGGAAAAAAAATTGGAAAAAGAAAGAGAGAAAAAACATACGGACTACCATCCCGTTTCCTTTTATTTTTATTTATGTTTATGTTATTTTCTTATTAGCTTAAGTCGAGTCGAGTCTTGGCTTAGCAACGCCACATTGTGCATGTATTTGATCAAGATAATTAACTCGCCACCACTAAAAATACCCTTTATTCCAACAAACCGTGTTTATCATATCCCTACACCTAACATTACAACCCTTGAAAAGCCCTCTTTGATAGTTTATCTTAGGTGCTTACGCCTAGTGGAGGAGGTTTTTGATCCTTTCCCAAGCCTATGGTAATCTATTCGCTATGACAGGTAGTGAGTGATATTCTTCCATTTCCATGTAGTTATACAGGTTTATAACACCGAGAGATGAGAGTATCCAAACACTATTTGTGAGGTGCTAGTATATGATCCCCGTGCTTGTTATGACTAGGGTGGAATGACTATTTGTTGTAATTACTTTTATATTAGTGTTAAATGATCCCTAGCACATATTTTGATTGGAATAAAAACGCATTTGCTTGAGGACAAGTAAATCTCAAGTGTAAGGGTATTTGATGAGGCGAAAAGTGTTACGCTTTTAGGGGGTCATTTAAGCCCTAATCCGTAATTATTTGATCAAATATTGCCTTAAATCGTTCCTTTTGTCATTTTAGGTACTTTGGAGAAGAAATCTGGAAAAGAAGGTATTTTGGACGTTTTTGGAGCATAAAAGTGAAGAAAACGACAAAGTCCCAAAACCATGCTGAAAACTGTACCTGACGGCGTCACTCTTTACGAGGTGACGGCATCACGCTTTGACAAAGAGGTGGATACTTTTACACTTGACGGGCCAGAAAGCTTTTAAAGCATTTACACGTGACGGCGTCACGTGTTATTTCACCAAGGCCGTCACGTTATAAGTTAAAGAGAGACGGCCGAGAGAGTTTTAAAGAGGGACGGCGTCAAGAGTGGAACTGAGCAATCCAAGAAGAGTTTTGGCGGCGAGGTGACGGCGTCACAAGCTAAAACGTGACGCCGTCAAGTTGTAAAATATATATATAGTTTTCTAATTTTCATTCATTAGGTGTGGAACTTTTGGGAGAACTTTAGGGATAAACCCTAGGTCGTGGTTTACTGTATTCTCAGGGGTTTTTCACCCTTGAATCATTCATGTTCAATTAAAGATAAGTCTCCTTTCAAATCAATCAGTATGTCTATGTATTGCTTGATTATATCTTACGCTTGTCTTTACTTTAACATGTTAGGCTAGGTTTCTCTTGTGTTTGCTTAGATCTAATGAAACCTATCTATTGATCACTTGTTGTTGGTTTGTTATTGATTGTTGTGGGTGGGTGATGTCGATGTTAGGCTTAAGAAATCTGGCTAACCTCCTATACGGTAACTTGCTTGAACGTCTTAAGAAACATGAATCGGATGTGTACTACGATTATATGGTTGTATTTAATGCATAAGCGAATTCTAGTGATCCCATGTTAGGAGCTTTTAGTCGGCTCGACATAGGAGTGAAGTAGGAGCTTATAGAGTTAGGGAAGATCGTACACGGCCCTACGAATGGTTTAAAGGAATACAACCCGTCATCCACACAATTATAACAAACCAATTAACCGGTAAAAGATAGTTAGGGAGTAAGGAAATCTAAGTAAACACACTTTTCTCCATATAAATTTCACAACCAACTTTATTTTATTGTTATTTTATTTTATTTGCAATAGTAGATATTTGGGTTAGTTGACTAGCAACTAATTCCGCCCACTCTCCAAAATACCCGAGATTTTACTTGCTTTCATAAAATATAAAAATACAAAAAGAATCATCCCTCAACCCTTAGACCTAAATTAGAGTAGTTTTCAATCCTAACGACACTATTCCCCGAGAGAATGATCAATCCCCCGGTACTTGCCACTTCACTATACTATATCGGTCAGGTACACTGCCTGGTGGGGGTTGTAAGCTTCTCAAGATCCCTTGAGAGGTAAAACCTATTGGAAAGGTTGCAAAACCCACGCATCAATGGGCATCGTGGATACATAATCACACAAAGCAAAATGAAGGAGGGCCTACTCTCCGATGTCAAAGAAACGTTTGTACAGCTGAGAAAGATCAACCTGAAGCTAAACCCAAGGATGTGCTCCTTTGGTATTGAAAAAGAGCAGTCAAACGAACACCCGCTCACAAGACGAAGGATCCAGGCTAATTCATCCGGAGAGAAAGCTAGCTCGAAGATACAAGCTCAAAAATCATCAGAAGGGGCTCACAGTCTGGAAGTTAGACTAGAAGT
>LBNU01013431.1:0-11544 GCA_014162995.1 Artemisia annua
TGCTATCGAAACCTAAAACATACTTATCTGCAGTTATCATGGGGCTTTCATAGAGGAAGAGTGGATCAAACTTGTCATCGAAGAAAGATCCAAGACCATGATCATTTGCTAGGTGACAAGTATATGGTTGATGATATCATTTTTGGATCTACTAAAGCAGAGAGTGAAAGAATTTCGAGAACGTAGTATTGAAGGAGGAGTTCAAGATGAGTCCAGGACAACTCACTTTCTTTTTGGGACGTCAAGTACAACAAAGGCCAGATCGGAATGTTATCATCAAGACTAAAGATATGGTGCTGAGGATCACTAAGGAATTCAAGTTCTCTGGATGCAAAGCAGAGTAGCAGCTCCCTGGACGACAAGACTACACATCTCACTCTTGAATGTATATATTTATTTGTTTGTATTGTGTTGATGTGCACATGTATAGGTCTTATGATTGCTTTCGATGATTCTCATCATCATTAGACCAGGTTCACATTGTTTGTCTGTGGCTCTTGTGCCGCAACTTCTTTGGGTTCTTCAGGTTCACTCCCAAGGTGTCAACACTTTGAGCTGCTGTGAAGAGATTATTCAACTATCTCAAAGCTTTTACGCTGTTAATCTAGGATTTGTGGTATCCTAGGATGAATCCCTTTGAATTTTGGTCTTTGCACTTACTCAGATAGTGATTATGCTGGAGCAGAGCCTTGTGAGTAGAATAGTGTACTTAACAGAGTGGTGCAATTTTCTAGCATAGATTGGTGTCATGCAGTGCAAGAAGCAAACAGATGGTGGCTAATTCATCAACTGAATGCAGAGATTATGTGCTGCTGCATAAGTTGTGTGTCAAGTTTTATGGCTTCAAATCAACTTTTGCCACTATGGGTACAACTTTATGAATATCAATCATTTACATGACAATAAGTAGTACCATTTGCATAATTAAGAATCTAGTATCAACACATCAAAAGACCAAACATATTGAAATTAGACTTTTTATTTATTTTATAAGACGATTGTTATGATTGAAAAGATAATGTCAGGTTAGCAAATAAATTCATTTCTGGATAGATATTCTATTCTGGATTATAACAAAAGGTCTTTGATTTGGGTAGATTTTCATTGTATCTGTGGTTACAGGTATCTGATATGCTCCATATCTTACTATTGGGGTTGTTGGAGAGTTTTGTACTGTAAATCGTTTTAATTGTTATAAGGTTTGTATGAATTGTTATGGCTTGTATTTTGTTTGTCCACCTAACTTTGTATGCGAAACACAAAGCAAACTGTGGAAACAAAAAAGGAAGCCAGTGATAAAAGTGCTTCTCAGCAGTGGAAACAGAAAAAGAACTCATTTATTCAGTTGACTTGCCGATTTACAGGGAGAGAGAGTAACATCATCAGAACCATCAAAACACAAAAGCTAACGTCAACGATCGTACACCCGCTAAGCAAGGCTCATTCTTCAGGCTTCTTCCCTTGCCTGTAGCTCTGCTTTTCTTCCCGTGCATTTTCCTTTTGTTCTCAAATAAGATTGCAGTCTAGGGACAAGCAAGCCCCAAGAACTTGGTGGGGATGGCCTTGGTGAGTCTGAGCAGGGCATCTTAGGAATGGAAATTGCTTCATAGTTGCCAGGAGCTGCTCCCAAGCCATTGATTTCAAGCTCTTGCAAACTTCTTTTTTGCCAAGAATAAGTCTCATAATCTGAATCATCAGAAGAACTGGAGTACCACTCCAAAGATGGTGCACGTTTAGGAGCTGGTGGTGGTGCTGGTGTGGAAGAAGATTGACCAACAGGTTTAGCAGGCTTCTTCTTTGGTGGCCTCCTTGATGAAGAGTGTTAGAACCTAAGTTTATCTACATTTTATCAAGTCTCGGTTATTTTATCATTTGTAATAGGTTGCTATGTTTATCTATATTATTTAAGAGAGTCATGTAAACATGATAAGAGTCCAAACGTGTCCAATGGGCTCCAAGCCCATTCGTCTAGTAAAGGAAGGAGAGAGGGAGTGTTGCCCTAGCTCCTCTCCTATAAATAGGACCTCATGTATTCATTCTCTCTTGTTGGTTATTTCAATAACATAGTGAAACTCTTGCACTTTTATTCTTCTTATTTGATCTAATCAACCAAACTCTATTTCTTATCTCATTTCTATCAAATCTATACTTGTGTTTACATTATGGTGACCTAACAAGTGGTATCAATCGCCAAATAGAAGGTGTGCGCTTTGTTTTTGTTTTCTACGAACCAAAACAAGTTTTTTAACTCGTTAATCTTTGAAAAAGTTTGCAACTTTCTTGTTTGTTTAGTGTTTTTATCACATTTTTGTCCTCAAACTTGTGTTACAAACTCAAAACAACCAACAAAGTTTCAAGTTTTCTCAAAAATTATAGATTCGTACAACTTGTACTAGTTTTCGAAAATTTTCAAATTTTTGAAAAGTGGTTCAAGTTTGCAACTTTCTTTAAGATTTCATCATTTTAAGGTTAGTTGTACAAGAATCTTGGATTAAAAACGTGTTTTTGAATTGCTTTTTACAAAAACAAAATCTGCCTTGTTTTTGCATTTTTTCGAAATCTTTAAAACCCTAACTTTCGAGATCTTTTGTGACTGCTCCTAAAGTGTTTTCGTTGGTTACTCAGTGCTTTTCTCTCTTGTATAAGAAAGAAAACACTTCGACTTGTTGGATATTTTCGATATTGTATAATCTCGAAAATTTGTGGAATTTTTTCGAAAATTTTGAACTTTCGAGATCTTTTCTGGCTTATCGAAATCTTTTGATTTTCGAGATCCTTGGAAAACTTTTGAAATCCTTTCATAGTTTTCGAGAACTTCACTAATTCCTGCTACAGTAAAATTTCTCGAAACTTTGTTAAAATTTTCTCGATAAATCTGTTTTTTGAGAAATTTTGAATTTTTTTCGAAATCTTTTGAATTTTTGGTACTTTGACTGTTTTTCGAGATTTTCAACATTTTAAGCTTTGGAAACATACTTGGGATAGTTTTCGAGAATTGGCATAACACTTATACCTTCTACAAGATCCATTTTCACACAAGTAATTCATCATGTCTCAACTACCGTACTCAAATTCTCCTTACACTCCACGTCACAGTACCGACCCTTGTCATGTACTACACTTTGGTAATGAATCATATCCTCCTATGTTGATTAATGGAAACTACACTACTTGGAAACGACGATTCTTACAATGGGTTGCTGTTCGTCCACAAGTTGATCTCATACTGAAATCCATTCTTCAAGGACCATATCAAATGAAATTCATTGCTGACTCAACAGGCTTCATTGAACTACAAACCAAAGACACTTTGACTGGCCATGACAAAGACCAACATGCTGCTGACTACCAAGCAAGTTGGTACATCACTCTAGGTCTTCCAAATTCCATCTACTCTAACTTGGATTTTGAAGCTTGTGCTCATGAAATGTGGAAACATCTTGAAAATCATGCATCAGCCACCCAATGACCTACGAATGAATCAGCTTCTACAATCTTGTCTCCAAAAGAAGTTCATGAAAAGTATCCTCCCTGCTCCACAAATCACTCTTCAGAGCTATCTCGAATCGCGACTGACAAATTTGGTTAAGCTTGAAGATGATACTACTCACGTGGAAACAACATCTGGAAAATCAACAGGAATGTCTAACATTTCCTCTCCTGTCATGGATAACTCACATGGAACTGTTGATATGCTCTTAATGGCTGACACACATGAACTCCAGGTAAGTGATTCCAGTCCAATCTATGACACTGATGCTCTGTATCAAGCATATGATTCTTATCCATGCCTGATACATGACAGTGGTTCTCCGTCTAACTCTATCTCAGACATTGCACAAGCTGTTCAATCTGATTCTATGTTATCTACTCATATAGCTGATCAAATGTCCACAGTGGTGTTATTTGATGATAATCCAATAAACCCAGTTGTTACATTTGATGAAACAATTATATCCACTGCTCAAGATAACAATGATCAACTTGAACAACATGAGCTTTTATCTGATTCAGATGCAGAATGGAGAATGTTACTTATGACCAGCCAAAATCACAATATTCAGTGTCAAGCACTGAATGCAAAGTTGAGAGAAAAAAATGTTGCATTAACAAGAGAACTTGAGCATTGTAAAACACAACTCAATTTTTTCAAAGCAAAAGCAGATAAGGAAACATGCTTAGAGACAACAATTCAGAAAAACACCGAATTACAAAACAAACTAAGCATGTTAACTGATTCTACTTTCTTTCAGTACTATAAATATTTCACAACTAAGATCCAAACATTGGAATATGCTGTTGAAAAGAATTCTGAACTCACTGTTGCCAACTTTCTTTCTCCTGTTGCGAAAGAAAGAAGGGAAATGTTACAAACTCAATTTACTCCAAGTCTTCAACGTTTGCATTCATATGCTAAAAGATGGGAACATGAACTTAACAAGGAAGTCAAAACCATCATTAATGTGTTTCATGAAACTGAACAAGCAATTTCAAATCAAAAATGTCAAAATCAATTTTTACAAAAAGAAGCTGATCGACTCTTGGAACATGTTCTTAGTGCTGATATAATTTCTGTGATTATGAATTCTCTTTATGAATCTGGTACTTCGATGATTGTTGATGATCACTGTGATGATGTTGAGTTGTTGTCTAAACAAATTGAGACATTAAAAGATGAAAACGTTAATCTCCGAAAACACAATGATGATGTGCAAAACAAACTTTCAAATGAGATTTCTTAACTCAACAAAAAGCTTGAATGGTGTCAAAACCAAAGTCTTGATTTCGAACTGGAATTACAAAGTCTCAAAACTTCTACAACTTTTCAAAACGAAAACGAGGAACATAAAAGTAAAATCTCGAGATATGAAAAGGTAATTGCAGAATTGCAAAAAGTTACAGATTTTTGGCAAAAGAGTCGTGATGAATATTTTTATTCTAACCGAAAACTCGACAGTGAAATTCAAGATAAAATGCACATTATCATTGAGTTGAAAGAGAAAATACGTAAACTTGAAAAAGGAAAATCTGTCAACACTAATGTAATTGCTCCAGGAATGTACTCTTTATAGATAACAAACGTAGCACAACACACTAAGAAGTCTAATTTGGATCCTTCCACTTCTACAGGAATAGTTGCCACTCATAGCGTTAGCAGATCCAAGCATAAACGAATGAAAAAGAAGAATAGGATTTTGCAACGTAGAAGAGAGACACTAGAAGCCTTTGAAGTAGAAGAACACCCTAGGACTTTGAATAAGACTCATCCTGCACTAGATTTAGATAATGATTTGGCAAATTGTAATCCTAATCTATGTGTAACGAATGATGAACCTTTGAATGTTTTAAAAGTTGATGCTTCATGTGTGTTTTGTCGTAAAAGTATGTTATCTGGTGATCATTCTAAATGTGTTGCAAATTCTCTTTTATCTCGTCTTAAGAAACGTACATTAGGCAGAAAATCTAGGCCCACTAATGCTTCTAAATCTGTGCTAGGACGTATGCCCTGTGTAGTTTCTAAGAATGATATAGTCAACCCAGTAGTTGCGAACAATACCTCTAGGATCATGCCAACTGTCACTGAATTTGATATAAAGAAGGCTAAATCTAGTTGGAATTGGCAACGTTGGTTACAAAGGACACATAACTTTAAATGGATTCCTAAAATTGTTAACATGTGTGCTTCTAACCCAACGGAACCCACAACTTCTTCGGGTTCCACCCTTACCATTGTACCATCGTCGTCTCTTTCATGTGATGTAGGTGGTGCAAATTGTTCTCTGGATTGTTGATAGCGGATGCTCCCGACACATGACAGGCAATCTCAAACTGTTAAAAAACTTTGTCTCAAAGTTCATTGGTACTGTCAGATTCGGGAATGATCATTTCGCTGCAATTATGGGCTATGGGGACTATATCAGTGGGAATATCAAAATTAGTCGTGTTTATTATGTTGAAGGCCTTGGTCACAATCTATTTTCAGTTGGTCAATTTTGTGATGGTGATCTGGAAGTTGCATTCAGGGAGAAAACATGCTTTGTTCGTGATCTACAAGGAAATGATCTCATGTACGGCACACGTGGAAACAATCTCTATACGATTTAAATGTCCGACATGACCACTTCCTCTCCCATTTGTCTACTTTCAAAGGCTGAATCAACAAAATCCTGGTTATGGCACCAACGCATGTCACATCTCAACTTCCGAACTATGATTGATCTTGCTCGCCATAAACTAGTTGACGGTCTTCCAAGGTTCCGATATACAAAAGATCACCTATGTCCCGCTTGTGAACAAGGAAAGAGCAAACGTGCACACCTCACCACTAAACCTGAACCGAGCACTGATCATGTTCTTTAACTTCTTCATATGGATTTATGTGGACCAATGCGAGTACAAACGATTAATGGGAAACGATACATACTTGTGATAGTCGACGACTTCTCCAAATGGACTTGGGTCTACTTTCTTCGAAGCAAAGATCAAGCTCCATCAATGATAATCACATTTCTCACGAAAATTCAGGTTCAACTTCGCAACACAGTAAGAATTGTAAGAACAGATAATGGAACTGAATTCAAGAATCAAACTCTTCGTGCATACTTTGAAAAAGTTGGAATTGAACATCAAAGATCAATTGCACGGACTCCCGAACAAAATGGAGTGGTCGAAAGACGCAACAGGACGTTTGTGGAAGCCGTACGAACGATGCTCATTAATGCTCAATTACCAGATTATCTTTGGGCAGAAGCCGTCTCTACCGCATGTTACACCCAAAATCGCTGTATGATCAATAAACGTCACAAAGTCACACCGTATGAAATTGTTCACAAACGAAAGCCCAACATACAACACTTTCATGTATTTGGATCCCTTTTTTATCCGAATAATGATCGTGATGATCTTGGAAAGCTTAAGGCAAAGGCTGACGTCGGTATCTTCATTGGATATTGTGAAAACTCCAAAGGTTTTAGAATCTACAACCGTCATACTAGAGAGATTCAGGAGACTATCCATGCTAATTTCGATGAGCTCACAGAAATGGCTTTTGAGCAAAACAGCTTAGGACCCGCAACCAACCGTCTAAACTTTCCAGATTCTTCAGCTGAACCGTTGTCACTAACTCGTCGAGAATTGGAAACATTGTTTTCTCCTTTGTTCGATGATTCATTTGAGACACGTGCACCCGATGTATCCACTAGTTCCGCTGCTCAACCTGATAATATTCAAGTACCTGATACAACGGTTACTACAACTACAATAGTAACACCCGATGCACCCCCGACTGAATCACCAACAATAGAAGAACAAACCGCTTCCAACACCGACAACCCAACTGAAGATCTGAACCAACAACAAGTACCCGAACCTGCAAATTATGATCCAAATGCGTTCTTCAATCCGTTTGCTCCGACTCCGAACCTTTCTGATATTGCTGAGTCGTCAACACGCAACTTGGAACCAACTAATATGCAGCAGTTTCATAACCCTCACCCTTCAACACATCATTGGACTCGTGACCATCCAATTGTCAACATTATTGGTCATCCAACAGCTCCAGTTATGACTAGACAAAAACTTCATTCCGATGCCGAACATTGCATTTATGCTCTAACAGTTTGTCATGAAGAACCGAAAAATATTAAAGAAGCTCTCACTTACGACAACTGGATTGAATCAATGCAAGAGGAATTCAACCAATTCAAACGTCTTGAAGTTTGGGAATTAGTTGAACGACCGGATGGATTTTATGTCATTGGGCTAAAATGGATTTGGAAAAACAAGTTGGACGCAGAAGGCAATGTTATTCGAAACAAATCACGTTTGGTAGCTAAAGGATATACTCAAGAGGAAGGAATTGACTTTGAGGAATCTTTTGCACCAGTGGCTAGACTCGAAGCTGTTCGAATATTCTTAGCATACGCTGCTCACAAAAACATGGTCGTTTATCAAATGGATGTGAAAACTGCATTTCTGAACGGTCAACTACGTGAGGAGGTATACGTTAGTCAGCCAGAGGGATTTGTCGACCCAGAGCACCCAAATCATGTCTACCGAATTAAGAAGGCTCTCTATGGTCTCAAACAAGCCCCCAGGGCGTGGTATGATAAACTTACTGCTTTCTTGCTTGCTAATTCTTTTACAAAAGGTTTACTAGATCCAACTTTGTTTATTCAAAAACACGGGGAAGATGTTTTAATTGTGCAAATATACGTCGATGACATTATTTTTGGCTCTACAAATAAAAAGTACTCAAACGCTTTTGCCAGATTAATGAAACAAAATTTTGAAATGTCATTGATGGGTGAACTTACGTTCTTTTTAGGACTTCAAGTTCATCAGTCTCCCCGTGGAATTTTCCTAAATTAGTCCAAATACGCTCTTGAGATAATTAAGAAACATGGAATGACCAGTTGTGATACTTACAATACTCCTATGGCTAACACAACTAAGTTAGATGCGGATCCAAATGGGAAACCAGTTGATCCCACAAAGTACCGAAGTATTATTGGATCACTGATGTATCTCACCGCTAGTAGACCGGATATTGTATTTGCTGTATTTATGTGCTCTCGCTATCAGTCCAGTCCAACTGAACGTCACCTCAATGAGGCTAAGAGAATCCTTCGATACATAAAGGGAACCATTAATTTGGGGATCTGGTATCCGAAGGATTCCGGTTTTGAACTAATAGCTTTTTCAGACGCTGATCATGCAGGGTGTATGGATACACGCAAAAGTACTTCTGGTGGTTTGCAGTTTCTAGGAGATAAACTCGTGTCTTGGCAATCAAAGAAGCAGGATTGCACATCACTATCGTCAACAGAAGCTGAATATGTTGCCATGTCTGCCTGCTGTGCACAAGTCATTTGGATGCGTACACAACTAATGGACTACGGTCACTTATTCAACAAGATTCCGATGTACTGTGACTCGAAAAGTGCGATAGCGATCTCGTGCAACACGGTTCTGCATTCTAAGTCTAAGCACATTGATCTCCGTTATCACTTCATCAAGGAGCATGTTGAAAAGGGTACAATTGAGTTATATTTTGTGGGTACAGAATACCAACTGGCAGACTTGTTCACTAAACCACTACCCCCGGGAAGGTTTACTGAGCTAGTTCACCGGATAGGTATGCGGTGTTTGACTCCGGATGATCTTAAATCTTTTCTTGAAAATAATTAACCGAGTCAAATACCAAAAACTATCTTTGTAAATATTTTACAAAAACAACATACAAAATCAAAAAATCCAAAAAGATTTTACAATTTCTTATGTTTTTTTAAATGCTCGTACACAATCTTCGTCAACACTTTGGTTTACCAAAATTTCAATATTTTCACACCAAGTGTTGAGGGGGAGAAAATGTTCTTCAAAATTTGAAATCTTGTGCAAACATGCGTACTTGCATATTTCTTTGATGTTATGATGTTTCTTTGCAATGGTGGAACGTTAAAGGTTATCTCGTATCACTTCTTTCTTCATTTTATTTCTTTATTAGCTTACCATTAACTGTCGTTACGTTTGACCGTTAAATTAAATCATTAGGACATGTTTTATGGTTAAGTTAGTAGTCAAGGGACTAAAATTACCAAGTTGTGAAAGTTTCATATGTTTAAACAAAACAAACACCCCCCCGTCGTTCTTTTCTTCACAAATTCAAAAAACAAAAACCAAACACCCCATTTTATATCAAACGACTCATAATCTAACTCTCAATCCATGTTCTTGATCTCAAAACTGTAAGTGAATTCACGTTTGTTAGCTTATTCTAAGATATGGTTTTCAAACAATTAGATTTTAGATGGCTAAATTTCGTGTAATTTGGATTCTAAGAACTAGGGTTTTCGACAATTTCATCCTTTGCGTATAAATGTGTTTTAGGTTTAGAAAACATAGGGCTTTTGTTTCTAAACGTCTTATAATCATATCCCTATTGCCTAATTACAACAGTTTACACGATTGGAGTGATTTCGAAAAATAGGGTTCATGTCGAATTGGGTATTTGTAAATGAGTGTTGTTTTTGTTGATATTATTGGTGGGATTTACTTGTTTATGTGTTTAGAACATGCCTATGCTTGTTAATTGTACCAAAACATCAGTACGCATGATCTAGATATTTAGGGTTCATGTTCAAATTTGGGGCTTTTCATGTCTGAGTTATTGTGCCTAATTAAACTGTCAAGATGTGTTCTCATATGTGTTAATTGATGTTCTTGAGTGTTTTCACATCATGGTTTCTCATCAAACATGATCTAGATAAATCTTATGTCTCGTTGTCTTTCGAAATCTTTTATGTGTTGCCTATTTGTGATTCTAACTTATGTTTTTCATTCAATATACAGGCTTCATTCAAAAGATACAAGAAATTCTCACAAAAACGTACGACTTCAAAGATTTCGAAAAATTCTTGTATAAGAATTTTTCGAGAAAATTTTTCGAAATCTTTTCTCAAAAACTTTTTCGAGATCTTTCAAAATTTTCGAGATCTTTTCTCTTTCGAGAAAATCTTGGAAGATTTCGAAATATCTCATTAAAGTTTTCGAGAAAACTTAATTTCGAGATCTTTTCAGACATTATCGAGAAAATGTGAACAAAAGTTTTCAAAATCTTTTACTATGAATTTATCGAGAACTTTTGTGAACAGTGAATTATCGAGATCTTTTCAATGGAAAGTTATCGAGATCTTTTGCACAAAAGTTTTCGAAATCTTTTTTAGTGACAGTTCTTCGAGAACTTTGTTGCTCATATTGTCGAGATCATGTACATCATACTTATTGAGTATTCATGTGTTTGTAAAACTTCGAAAACTTGTATCATGAATGAATTCTCATGTATATGTATATTGTGAGAACGTTAGTTTATCATGAATGAATTCTCATGTATATGTATATTGTGAGAACGTTAGTTTACTTGTGATTGTGTAGCGTTTATTATCATGTCACCATATAACTTATGTGCTGGAATCATCTATGTTTCATGTTAAATAATAATACCGTCACTAATCACACGTTAATTAACTGAACCATGATTGCATCAAGTATGTCTTTGAATATCAAAAGTAAACTCGGACTAATGACTAACACATATGGATGTTTGATTTCATGACATGACACTTTCAGAACACAAATGGCTCAACAAGACGAATCAGTCCCACAACAACAACAGAACCTCCCACTACTCACACTTGGTGAATTTCTTTCTCCCAACTACAACGTCAAGTTTGACCAGAACAATCTTCGCATCGACTTCAACAAACTGAGCATACCAGATGACACATGCAAGATTGTCAAGAACATTCTTCTGGCTCATCCTTGCAAGCCACTGCTCACCAAATCAGCATCAGTACCAACCTTCTACATCCATCAGTTCTGGCATTCTGCTAAGGCCAACTTGGACGACAGATCTTTCACAGTCAAGCTGGAACGTCAAGAATACAACATTTACTACAACACACTTCGTGCAGCTCTCATGCTACCAACTTATGATGAATATCATCCGATGCTGACTGAACTGGAAATCCTGGACTACTTCATTGA
>LBNU01013433.1:3102-18972 GCA_014162995.1 Artemisia annua
TTTAAACAAATGTTGTCACAATAATGCACTAAAGATGAGTTCATACAAGGTAGGCTAAGGCGATTTGGGTGTACATTTGGGGTGGATTGTAAACAAATTCTTCCTTTAAGTAAAATGCTTAAAGTTAGAAACGAAAACATAGGCTCTGGAGGGTGTACTAGGGGTATCGTGTACCAAAGATGGGTACAACGCAAGGGTGTGGGAGAATTACTTGACTAATGAAGTCAATGTAATTATGACAAAAACACAGGGGTAAAACAATGGGTTAATCCCAATGGCCAAAAACCGACCCAAATAGGCTAATTATGCTAACAAATGCCAAAGAATGTGTGTTTTTATGTTTGTGATCGTGCAGGTTCGGATATTTCACAAAAGGACAAAAATCAAGCAAAAACCGGCAAAAAACAAGCACGAGAGTGAAACGAGTAAAAAAGTCAAAGCTTGGCATGCGAAAGTCAAAGTTGAGCTTAGATTGTCCAAAGAAGTCCTTAGAGTTTCAGAATTTACAAGATTGACCCTCGAAGTGAAGTTTGAAGAAATTACAAGAATGGCCCTTATTCTTTCCCAAGTTGGCAAAACAAGTCCCTCAAAGTTATATTTTGAAGAAAGTCAACTCTAGCCCTTCATCTTTTCAAGAATGGAAAGAATAGCCCTTGAAGCATGTTAGGGAGATTGGAAATTGCGGCCCTTGAAGTTTCAGCTAATGACACTTTTGGTCCTTGTTATTTCTAAGCTTTGAATCCTAAAGTCTAAAAATATATCCAAGCCTGGTCCAAGCTATAATATAAATTCACAAGTCCAAAATACCTAAACCAAATTACCATTACATTAAATAAAAACCCAAAGCCCATCTCTTTTATCCTCTAACCCGGCCCAATCCTTCCACCAGGTCAATAAGTCAATGAAAATAAAAAAATTAACCTTTATTCCCTTCCCGCTCCCCAATTTTACCCCAAACCAGTTACCACTATTCACATATGAACCCTAGAAAATTTCTTCGTCCAAATTACGGTGAGTAAGGGCAAATTGGTATAATCAATGGGTTTCTAGAAGGTGTCAGACGTGAGGGAATGTTAGAAGCGAAGAAACACACATGGGGATGACATGCCAGCTTTTCATTGGTCTAAACACGTCATTGGGCATCAATTTAACGTTTATGATGAGTTGCAATCATTGGGTGAGGATTAAATGGCTTGGATTAGCTCAGAAGAAACACAGCACACGGATTGCCAGCGTGGCTTGTTCATCCTCACTTCCTCTCTCCTCACAGCTATATAAAGAGGGCTTCACTCTTCATTTTTCATGTAATTTTTAGCTTAATGAAACTCTGTCAAATTTCTCTCATAATTGTAATCGTTTTACTGTGTAACATTTTAGTGAATCTAATAGAATTTTAATTTCAGTTTTTTATAGAAGCTTGTTACTCTTATTAGTTCTTAGATATAATCATTAGTTTAAGCTTTGTTTCTGATTTAACAAGCTTCACAGAAGCTTGTTTAATCCTTCCTAAAAACCTTTTTCACTTTCATTTGTTCTCAAAAATATAAAAAATAAAAAAACAAAACAGAAAATAAATAAAAAAATAAAAAAAATGTTTTCAAACCCTAAATACAGCTTGCATTCAAGCTTATTTGTAGTAGTTTCAAGCTCATGTTAGCTCATTAGCTTCTGTGAGTATTGATTTTAGCTTAAAACAGATTTAGTTCTAGTTTTACAAAAAGTTAACAGAAAAATCAAAGTTCCATGAAGATGATGATCCAGGGTGAAATTTGATAGTCTGAACTGAGAAATGGAGGAGTTTAGCCTATCTAGAGATAGGCAAGCTTAGTGAACCCCCTCTATTTGAGCTGAGGGGGAAAAGCTTTGTGAGTTTTCCTATTTTTAAATTCCTCTAAACTCTATTTAGTTGTAGATCTGCTGCTGCTTGTTTATTTGGTTATTTGTTTGTTAGATCTATTATATTCAATGTTAGTATAAGTATTTGTAGTTAATCCTTAAGAGTTGTTGGATTTCTGTTTCATTCATATGCCATTTCTAGTTTAGAATATAGTAGATCTGTTAAATCTAGTGTAAGCTTATATAAGTAGATTATTTGTGGTAGTTTGATCTATTTGAACTATTGTTAGTTGAGATTGATCATTGCTTTTGGCTTTTTGAACTAATTGATGCATGTTGCTTTGAAAACCATCTCTGTAAGGGTGTTTGGATCAAGGTGTATAAGTGAGTTCTTGTTGTCATTTTGTGGTTAGCTGAGCTTAGATAGTCTGCAACACTCTAATATAGATCAAATATAGCATAATATAGATAGTTTGTTAAGTGAAAAGTCAAAATAGCTTTTGATCTCTTAATCTGCTAGTGCAAGCTGTTTATGTAAATCTGTTGCTGTTTGATTTGTTGAGCAAAATGATGATGTATGTTAGTTGATGATTAGTGTAGCTTAATTACACCTAGATTGATAGAAATAAGCTGTTGAATCTCACTATAGTCAAACTAGTAAGCATCTAGTTAGTCAAATGGTATCTTTTTATCTGGTGCATTATGCTTGAAGCTGGCATGTTCATTGGTTTGATTGATTGATCATCTGTGTTTGAGATTGCTTGGATTTGTGATTAAGAGTAGTTCTTAAATTGAAGTTAATCTGTGATTCATTTCAAGTGATAATTTCAACAATAGATCATTTAAATTTGTCACCATAGATTTGCTCAAAGTCTGCTGTTAAATTTACTTGTTGCATGCTATTTTTTGGTAACCTGTAAATGAGTAAAATTGAACAAGCAATTGAAATAATGGCATAGGGCTTTTTAGATTTCTAAAATCTCTGTTGTTTAAGCTTTCTAAAACATCTTTCAATTTCCAATTTGGAGCTGTATTGAGCTTATTAGAAGCTTGTCAAGTGTGCATGTGTAGCTGCTAAATCTGTCATAGCTGTTTGCTTAACCAACTGCTTATCTGCTTATTTCTTGCTCCTTCTTGGCTTATGTGTGTTGGATAATGCTTAGTGGTTGCTATTCTATCATTTCTGAGCAATTGGTGCTGTTTTTAGCTTATTTGCATAATTTGAGCTTTTTGGCTTATTCAGAATAAGCCCAAACTGCTTATCCTGGCTTATCTGCTTATTGCTTTTATTTCTCATAGATTGTAGATTAGATTTTAGATTTATCTTGAAAATTTCAAATTTATTTGAGCTTGTTTACTATTTCTTTTGATTTTTCTTAGTTTAAATCTATTTTTAAGTCATTATTAAATAGATAAAAAGAAAAAAAAAAATAATTTTTAGTTTTTGTTTTGTCGATTTTAGTCCCTCTAGTTTCTGCCTAGTTTTAAATCGAGTTTATAACTTGTTTTTAGTTTTAAATAGTTTGGAAAATTGCAATTTCAGTCCCTACACTTTTGTTTGCATTGTTAGTCCTTGTTAACTTTTAAATCTAGTTTTGTAATTTGCATATTTAGCCACTTTGCTTGCATCCTTTTGCATAATTAGTCCTTGCTTGCCCCTATTAGTTTCAAAATCTCGGGAATAGCCCGGGATTCGCGTTATTTGTTAGACGTTTTTTTAGATCGCGTTTAAGTTTTTGATGCTTATGCTTTATGTGCTTGTACATGTTGCATGATTACTTAATTTTATTTGTATTTTCATGAAATTAGTAGTATAATTCACAAATATCATTTTTTTTACAAACATCGATTTCACAAATCGATTATCACGATTCCATTCACCTTCACACGGACACGATCCGGGTTTTGCTTATTCGTTGAGCATATACTTGGATTATAAATGATATAATTGGTTTTAACGAATCAATTTTTGGCGCCGCTGCCGGAGAAGGTTGAATTGAATTTTGGTTTCGTTTTTGAAAAATCGTTGTTTCGAAAAACCTTCCTTGTATATATTTTCTTTTAATAAAAAAATAAAAATCAAAAATATTAAACACTTTTCCTAAAGTTTTTGCAAAATACCAAAAATATAATAAATCATCCTCACTCTACCTCTACAGAGTGTTGTAAACCAAATAACTTCGAACGCAAAAAGAGATTGTAAAATTAGTCTATATCGGATTACTTTAATTCTACAACCAACTCCCTCGTTGTGAGTAGTTTTAAGAGAAACGGTTTCGATTAACGAATCGATCATAAAAAAAATAACAAAACAAAAGAAAAAGAACAAAAATATTGTGATTTCAAAGTTTTCTTTTATATAAAAACCAAAAATATTTGCTTTTTCAAATTTATTTTTCTTTTTCTTTTTCTTTTTAAATTTGTTTTTCTTTGATGTATGAACACTCGTTCGTCATCAAACGATATTCTTTCACCTCTTTCGGATCCCGAACGGATTATTCGACATAATCATCGGGTAGAATTTTCAAGTTTGAATAATTTTGACGATATAAACACCCGCCGGTGGGTGGTGCACAACAAAACGGGGATCCCAACGGAGGACCTCAACCGTTTTATGATTTGCGTCAAATGGAGGAACAACTCCAATCACCATTCAATGGTGTGAGGAGGGCCATTGTGATTCCCGACATTCAAGCAAATCAATTTGAGATTAATCACGGGTTACTCAATCTAATCACGAGTATCTCATTTCACGGTCTTGAGCACGAAGATCCTTATATTCACATAAGGAACTTCACCGACATTGCTGAAACAATAAAGATTAATCAAGTTCCGTATGATGTTGTTAAGTTGAAATAATTTCCTTTTTCCCTCAAGGGGGCAGCCCGGACTTGGCTGGAAAAGGAACCACCGAACTCGATTCACACTTGGGGAGATTTAGCTTCCATGTTTGTGAATCATTTCTATCCTCCTTCTAAAACTTCTAATCTTCGAACTCAAATCTTCCGTTTCCAACAAGCTTTTGATGAATCGTTCAGTGAAGCTTGGGATAGATTTAAGGAGTTGTTGGAAAAATGTCCTAATCATGGTTTCTCACCCTTACACCAGATTGATAACTTCTATAATGGGTTGTGTTATGCTGATAAAGATTCACTCAATTCTGCTGCGGGTGGAAACTTATTAACTCGAAATACTCAAGAAGCTTTCACAATAATTGAAAATAAAGCTAGAGTTAGAACTTCAAGATGCAAAACACAAGTTTCAAGTACTAATAGCAAAGCTAATGACGAAGTGATGAATGTTNTGAACAAGATGAACCAATTAAAACTAAACTTCCTTATCCTTCGCGTTTAAACGATCAAAAGAACCGTGAGACAATAAACTACCAAAAGGAAAAATTCTATAAAATCTTTCAAGATCTTCGCTTTGATTTGAGTCTCGTGGATGCCGTTGTTTTGATGCCAAAATTTGCGTCGATGATCAAAAATTTGTTGAATAACAAAGAACAATTGTTTGAAATAACGAAAACGCCTTTGAATGAAAATTGTTCCGTGGTTCTTCTTAAGAAGCTTCCCGAAAAGCTTGGAGATCCCGGCAAGTTCTTAATTCCGTGTAATTTTCCGGGGATGGTTCAATGCTTCACCCTAGCCGATTTGGGTGCTAGCATTAACCTTATGCCTAAATCGATGTGGAAGAAATTGTCTCTTCCCGATCCTACTCCCACGTGCATGACCCTAGAGCTCGCCGATCGATCTACGTCTCATCCCATTGGAATCGCCGAGGATGTCATTGTTAATGTTGGAAAATTCCATTTCCCTGCCGATTTTGTGATTGTCGATTTTGATCCCGATCCAAGGGTTCCTCTCATTCTTGGTAGGGGTTTCCTAAGGACGGGCCGTGCGTTGATTGATGTTTATGATGAGGAGATTACTTTGCGAAATGTTAATGAAGCCGTCACGTTTAACTTGGCTCAAACGGCGAAATACTCCTCCACCGATGATTGCATGTTCGTAAACCGTGTTGATGTTATTGATGAAGTTTCGGAGGAGTATTCTCAAGAATTGCTTGGTTTTTCTCATGATTCTTCGAGTGGCAATCCCACTCCTTCTTCTCAACCTATTGTTGCCGACTCTTCCCTTTCCCTCACTCCGTTTGAGGGAAGTGATTTCTTTTTGGAAGATGTCAATGCTTTTCTTGCTATCGACACACCGGATGTTGATGATTCTTATTACGATCCGGAGGGAGATATTCTTTTGCTTGAACAACTTTTGAATGAAGATCCTTTTTCTCCTCTCCCTACGAAGAACATTTATGTTGAAGAAGTTAAAGAAGTCAAAGAAGCCGAAACGTCTAATGAAAAACCTCCCGAGCCCGAGCTTAAAGAGTTACCTCCTCATCTTGAGTACGCTTTCTTAGAAGGAACCGACAAATTTCCCGTTATCAATTCTAAATTTCTTCAAGATGAGGAGAAGAACCGTCTTCTAGATGTGCTTAAGAAGCATAAGAGTGCCATCGCTTGGCAAATTTCCGGTATCAAGGGCATAGACCCTCGTTTTTGTACTCATAAAATTTTACTTGAAGATAATTACGAACCTTCCGTCCAACAACAACGACGGGTTAACCCAAAAATACATGAAGTCATTAAAAAAGAGGTTATCAAATTACTCGACGCTGGGATGATTTACCCCATTTCCGATAGCCCATGGGTTAGCCCGGTCCATTGTGTTCCAAAGAAAGGTGGTATTACCGTTGTGAAGAACGATGATAATGAGTTAATTCCCACACGTCTCGTCACCGGATGGAGAGTGTGTATCGACTACCGCAAACTTAACGATGCAACTCGTAAAGACCATTTCCCGCTTCGTTTTTTGGATCAAATGCTCGAACGTCTTTCGGGAGATGAGTTCTATTGTTTTCTTGATGGTTTTTTCGGCTATTTTCAAAATCCGATTGATCCCCAGGATCAAGAGAAGACCACTTTTACTTGCCCTTATGGAACGTTTGCTTATAGACGTATGCCTTTTGGCTCATGCAATGCTCCGGGCACGTTCCAAAGGTGCATGATGGCCATATTTCATGATTTGATCGAGAAAACAATGGAGGTCTTTATGGATGATTTTTCGGTTTATGGTGATTCTTTTACGTCTTGTCTCTCCCATTTGGAGAAAATGCTCCAACGATGTGAAGAAACTAATTTGGTTCTCAATTGGGAGAAATGTCACTTTATGGTTAAAGAGGGTATAGTCCTTGGCCATAATATTTCTAAGGCCGGGATTGAGGTTGATAGGGCCAAAGTCGATGTGATCGCAAAACTACCTCATCCCACGACCGTTAAGGGAATCCGAAGATTCCTCGGTCATGACGGCTTTTACCGACGTTTTATTCAAGATTTCTCCAAGATAGCCCGACCTTTGATCCACCTTCTTGAAAAGGATGCTCTGTTTATCTTCTCAAATGAGTGCATTGATGCATTTAATATTCTTAAGAAGAAGTTAACGGAGGCTCCTATCTTAGTTGCCCCCGATTGGGACTTGCCTTTTGAGCTTATGTGCGATGCTAGCGATTATGCTATCGGGGCGGTCTTGGGGCAACGAAAGAATAAATATTTTCAGCCGATACACTATGCAAGTAAAACGATGAATGACGCTCAATCTCATTATACTACTACTAAGAAAGAGATGTTAGCCGTAATTTATGCCTTTGAAAAGTTTCGACCTTACATTTTTTGAAAAAATGCATAGTGTATACGGATCACTCAGCCCTAAAATACTTAATGAATAAACAAGATGCTAAACCAAGATTAACGTGATGGGTTCTCCTCCTTCAAGAATTCAATGTTGAAATTCGAGACAAGAAAGGAGCGGAGAACCTAGCCGCCGACCATTTGTCTAGACTCGAAAATCCTCATCAAAGTGTTCTCGAGAAAAATGATATAAATGAATCATTTCCTCTCGAGACACTTGGGAGTGTATCACATAGTGATTCTAGTACCCCCATGGTTCGCCGATTTTGCGAATTACCATGCGGGGAATTTCATTAGGAAGGGAATGTCGTCCCAACAGAAAAAGAAATTCTTTAAGGATGTTAAGCATTATTATTGGGACGACCCCTACTTTTTTAGAGTTTGTGCGGATCAAGTGATTAGGAGATGTGTCCACGGCAAGGAGGCGGATGAGATTCTTATGGCATGCCACAATGGACCCACGGGGGGACATCATGGTGCCAATTTTGCCGCAAAGAAAGTTTTCGACTCCGGCTTCTATTGGTCGACGATATACCGAGATGCACAAGACTTGGTGAAGTCTTGTGACTCGTGCCAGTGTCAAGGAAAAATTTCACAACGTGATGAGATGCCTCAAAACGCAATTCAAGTTTGTGAAATCTTTGATGTATGGAGTATTGATTTTATGGGACCATTTCCGTCTTCGAGAGGGAATAAGTACATACTTGTGGCGGTCGATTACTTGTCTAAATGGGTTGAAGCAAAAGCGCTCCCCACAAATGACGCCCGAGTAGTGGTTAAGTTCTTGAAAAACTTGTTTTCCCGATTTGGTACACCTCGTGCTATCATAAGTGATCGTGGTACTCATTTTTGTAATGATCAATTTGCTAAAGTCATGTCTAAATATGGAGTTACTCATCGTCTTAGTACCGCGTATCATCCGCAAACGAGCGGTCAAGTGGAGGTATCCAATCGTGGACTTAAGAGGATTTTAGAAAGAACCGTAGATGGAAATCGTGCCTCATGGGCCAACAAGTTAGATGATGCATTATGGGCTTTCCGTACGGCTTACAAAACGCCCATCGGGTGTACTCCATATAAGTTGGTTTACGGAAAGACTTGTCATTTACCCATCGAGTTAGAGCATAAAGCATATTGGGCTTTGAAACATGTTAATTTTGACCTTAAGACCGCAGGTGATCATCGTAAAATACAATTGAATGAATTGGTTGAATTGCGTGATCAAGCTTATGAAAATTCTTTAATCTACAAAGAGAAAACAAAGAGGATTCATGATGATAAGATTAAGAATCGTGATTTCAATGTAGGAGACCGAGTCCTTCTTTTTAATTCTAGATTGAAGATTTTCTCGGGCAAGCTCAAAACCCGTTGGTCTGGACCGTTCACTATTACCCATGTGTTCCCTTATGGTACCATCGAGTTGTCTCAACCCGATGGTCCCAACTTTAAGGTGAACGGTCATAGAATCAAGCATTATTTTGGAGGGGATATACCATCCATGGTACGTGACTCGGTGATCGAGTCAAGCTACGTGACTCGGTGAACAAAAACAAAGCGCTTCGTGGGAGACAACCCATGCTTATCATTTCTATCTTCTTTTCTATTTTCTAATAATAACGTGAGGAGGGGTGACCTCTTCCACTCTTGTGTTTTGTGGTTGTTTGTGTATGTCCAGGATTTGCCCGAATAATGAAGACTCTCGTGCTCGTTGTTTCTTTTCTCCACTCGAGTATCATTTGTTGCTCATCCATATATCCTAATCTTATCGACTAACGTTTATCTTTGGCATAATTAATAAACGGCCCTAGATTTTTGTTAGGATTCCTTTACCTTTGAAACATTGAGGATAATGTTTATCTTTAGTCTGGGGGAGGGGGTGAATCTTCGATTCGATTTGACCTTGCACTTTCACCTTTGTTGTTTACTCTCGCAATCCCGTTTTTCCTAAATAATGCAAAAAATTGAAAATTTTGAAAATTTTTGAAAAACTTTATAAAAAAAATGATGAAAATGTTGTGGAAAAGCACAAAAATGTGAAAAAGTTGAAAAATTGTGCAAAAATATAATAAGTGTTTTGACACCATGTTGACTTTCCAGCTGGCGAGAGTAGGAATAAAATTTTGACTTGACCGGGCGAGTTGAGCCCTAGCTTGTTCCCCTTAACCAATGATGATCACATAAGCTTGTGCTAGTTTTGTACACAAGCAGCTATAAAACGCGAATTCTTCCTTTAGAATCTGCAAAGTTCCCGTACTTAACTTTATACATGCGCAGCTTAAAAGCTTTCACTAGTCTTTTACATCAAAGGAGCACTAAAATGTGAATTCTTTTCTAGAGTTTGCAAGCTTCGTATTTGACTTTAAATATGCGTGGCTGATTATCGGCTAAGTATTCGCGAGTCTCATTATTTGAGAACTTTAAAAAGGCGAAGAGCGAGATATGATAGTGTTTATTTAGAAGTTAGATGCCATACGTGGAGTAGTGGTTCTCTTTAAAGCTCATTGAAGGTACTTGTGGTCTTTTGTTCCCATCAGCTTGTTTTACCCCATATCTTGTGTATAATAATTAAAGATATTTCGGTTTTGACGTAATTTAGTTCTTTATCTTCTTAAGAGAATCTTTGCTTGAAAAATTGGGTACACATCAAGGATACACGCCAATTGTATTGAGTTGTATTGTATTGTATTTCGTTGTATTGAGTTGTACGTATGTGGTTTCGGAGCTACCCTTTAAAGCGCGGTATTCATTAGAGCTAAGGTGCTTTGAGACTTCGGATTGAGGATCGGGCCTTGGATCCTTACTTCTAAAGGCGGTAAGGTCTTGGATTGAAACCGTGAAGGTTCGGAGTTGAAAAGTTACTAAGGCAAGAAAAAGAAAAAAAAAGAAAGAAAAAAAAAGTATCAAGAAAAGTGAAAAAAGTGAAAAATCAAAAGAAAGAATAAGGATTTATGTTGAGATTTATGGATTATGAGCTTAAGTGTTAAGACTAAAGTTGGTAGCGCGTGAGGTTGTTGAATCTATGTATCCTTGATAGATCTTGTAGCTCTCGTTGATCGTTAGCAGTGTCTATGTAATCACAAACACTCTAATAGAGAATCTCCAAAGCTTGTATTCTAATGCGGAAAACAAATACAAGCATAAACAATAAATACTAAGAACTCTTAATCCTCTATGGATTATGTATTGATAACTTGTAAACTCGTTCGTTCCATAAAACATAAACTTGTGTTCCTTTTATAGACAAGGAACCCTAACCTAAACCGTTTCCCAAGAAACGTATCTTCTATAAACTTTAAATAATATGCATATCCTAACTACATTACATAATACGCGGTTTTACTAAGTCCGCAGAAACTAAACATGCTGAACTATGTCTTCAGCAGTAATACTTCATCAGCAGAATCTGGTCTTCAGCAGATTCCCTTCAGCAGTAACCATCAGTGGAATTCACACTTAGCAGAATTCCCAACAATCCTCCCCTAATCTTGAATTTGACCTGGGTTAAGTTCAAGATTTCTTGATAGATCTTTAAACACATCACACTAGAGGATTGTCTTCAAACATCAGCAGCATATGACATTAGATACATCTCTATGATGAATAAGCTTGAAACACCATATCTTTGCAGCAACATATGACAATAGATACATCAAAACAGATTAGTTTCATACTATTCTCATCACATCCAGGTGTGTTAACTCCTGTGAGAGGTGAATCATTGAAAATAATGGATTTGATGTCTCTTTACCAATAGCCATCATTACTGGAGTAGCCAAATGTTTAAGTTCTGAAACCATGGTACACTGATAACCATATGATTTTTAGTAAATCATCAACTATAAACGGATTTGAGATGTCTTTACCTGTAGCCGTTTGCTCAGGACTAGCCAATTCTTAAAGGAGATATCCTTGGTGAATTGATAACCAATATGGATTTCCACAGCCTTTACCATAAGCCATATACTCATGGGCTAGTCAATTCTTAGAATATTCAGAGAATAAGATCCATGGTGAATTGATGACCATTTCAACTCTCAGCAATTAAGCATGGGTGAGTTGAGTACCCTATGATTTTTGGCAAATCATTACAGCCATCAACAGATTTGATTAGTCTTTACCAAAGCTGTACCCTTTGGACTAGCCAACTCTTTAATGGACACAAGTCACATCTGGTGAGTTGATAACCATCAACAGAGTTACTATACAACAAAAATATTATATTTTTTTTTTTTTTTTTTTTAATACTAAAAACAAATGAATAAACAAAATATACAACAATTACCCCAAAGAAGCATCAATGGTAACCCCATGCTGTGCTTTCATACCCAGTTTGAACTGAATACTACTCCTGATAGCTTTAATCAATTGCTCAGCATGAGTCATGTCATTGCCACACACATCATAAGGAACTAGCAGCTTCATCTCCAACATTTGATTCAGAATCCTTAAAGATATGGGATAGGTAATCTCAGCACACATGTAGAGAACCTTGCCAGCAACAGTAGACAATACATGAACATTGGGTAGAGGATAAAACTTCCAATTAGATACCTCCCATCTTGACTGTCCCATCCAAACATCAAAACCTCTACTAAGATGAAAATTGGAATCAAACAACACAGTCAAATCACCCTTCAAATACATACCACTCCCAGTAGGTTGTTTGTTCTTATAATAAGAGGTAACCCAAGAATACAACTTCAGCAAATCCTCTCTGTCCACAAAAGTTAAAATTTCACTTAGAAAAGAGAAATATTTAACTGACCCATCTGCTCTGTGTATAACATTAATATCCTGATCCTTGTATTGAACAGGATGAACCTCCCAACTAACCAAAGGAACATGAGGAATAGGATCTTCACCATCATCTTCCTCAACCTCAATATATTCTGAAGCATCTAAGGGAGTAACCAAACTAGTAGGAGGCCTCTTTCTACCTTGAGTCTTCCTTCTTGTAGCAGTAGAAGATGCATCAGTAGTATCTGGCTCAGATTTAACTGGAGTTGAGGCAGGTACTGAAGAATCAGCAGGAACATCTGTAGATGCTTCAGTAGGAACATCTTTTGGTGCTTCAGCAGGAACAGAGTGTTCAGTAGTATCTGGAACTGCTGAGGATGTCTGAGCAGGATCTGGAACTGCTGAAGGTGTTTCAGCAGGAACAGATACTGAAGGAGCAGCATCCATAGGCACATCAGTTGTAGCTCTAGCCTCTGCAGCCCTAGCAAAATCAGCCTTATCATCTTCCAGCATCTTCTTAATAGCTTCCTCACTTAATTGATCTTCCAAAATTTGCTTCTTAGTTCTTTGCCTAGTAACTGGTCCTGTATGAACCATAGGAGCCTTTCCCTTATCAGGTAAAACAGAAGATTCAGTAGAATGGGGTGCCTCAGCAGTAGTCTCATGTGTAGACTTCAGCCTTTTAGAAGGTGGTTCCTCAAGTTTCTGCTGAACAGAACTCTTCTGGCTTATAGACATAATGTAGTTATAAGCTTTTACCAATTTCTCATGAGGCATGTTCCAAACCTTGTCTTTACTCCATCCAGAATTAAACACAGCTGGACTCATATTTTTCACCACCACTCTCATATTATGAGTGATTTCAGCTTGAGTAGGAGGTTTAGCCAATTTAGCTTTGGTTTTCTTTGCATCCTCTTCTTTCTTCTTCTTCCTTAGCAAGGCAACAATGTCATCAGTGGTAGCATTATCACCCATTAGATCCCTAGTAAGAGAAGCATTGGAAGCAATTTGAGCTCCAATATTCATCCAGTCAGTCTCATCAAACTCAGCTGCCATGGCATCCAGCTCTTTTCTTCTTTCTGGGGGTAAGGTAGAGACATAAGTAGCCTGTACTCTTTCAACCTCTGCATTTAGCTTTGCCTGTTCTTGTTCAGCCAAAGCTTGACTCTTCTGATATTCCTCATGTACTGCAAACAGTCTCTCTTGGGCAAGTACTTCCTCCTTAGTAATCTCATCTGTACCAAGATCCTGATCAACCACAGGAATTTGAGCTTGTTCAGTAGCTTCAAACAGCTTAGAATCAGCAGCATGAGGTGTAGCATCATGAATCTTTGGAGAAGAAGGCTGTGCAGGCTCAGCAGATGCAGAAACATAATCAGAAGTATCAAGATGAATAGGAGAATTCAACTTGACAGAACTATCAGCATGATCTATATCCATGAATTGAACATCTGCATCAGCAGCACCAGACTGCTCTTTTGGGCCTATACTTGGACTCATCACCTTAGGAGTATCAGCAGTTGTAGGTTTTGGAGATGGAGAGAGTGCAACCTCTGTAGCATCAGCCAACATATGAAGAGGATCAAGAGAGGCAGATCCCTTTGTTGCAGTCTCAGCAGGAACCTCCAACTCATCCTCTGAATCAACCACAAATTTTCTTTTCTTTGTGTTCCCCAGTTGAGCTTCCAAAACCTTGACTCTCTCTGTCAGTTCACTTATTTGACCCCCAAGATTTGTTTTGGTCTGCTTTAACTCTCTTTCCAAAACACCTACTTGTACAACATACCTGTTTAACAACTCATAAACCTTGGTTAGTGAAATGGGGTCCTCAGCTGTACCATCTGGTTTACCAGAGGTTTGTGGAGCTTCATTGGACCTGTTAGGAGACATGTGAACCTTATCACCAGTAGTGGTGGTATCAATCAAGACCTCTCTAGCTTGGCTAGAAGTCTGAGGTGCAGTGAATATTGGTGTTTCAGTATTAGGTTCAGTAGCAAATGACTCAAAGAACTCATCTAGGTCACCAAATTGGTCAGTCATTGGTGTCTGTTCTACATTCCTAGGGTCAACTGATCCTTCACAAGCATTAGTGGCTGGTTCCAGAGGATCAGCAGGATGCTCATCAGGAGCAATAGGCCTAGGAGAAACCACCTGCTGTTCATAAGCAGCCACTGAGGTTGAAGCCTCAGCAGCATGAGATGGACCAGCAGCATCGCAGCTTCAGGAAGAGGTGGAATACTACCATCAGCAGCATTAGGACTAGGTGGATTATCACCTTCAGCTGCACCAGCAGGCAACATAGCTGGAGGTAGAGGCCAATGGGTGCCAGAAAATCCACTTTCCATGTTTGAAAACACCTTAGCAGCTAATTCAATAACAGGTGTGTGAGTTCTATCTACAGTTTCAATCCCTATGATGATTTGAAGAAACCTAGGGTACATATAAAATTTATTTTTAACAGCCTGAATGTTACCAATCATGCCCCTAAAAATATATCTAGAAAAATTAAAATTTGTACCCTTGGAGATATTAACAATAGCACAAGCTATGTGAGTAGAAAATTGATCCAGACTGTTGGGTTTTAAGTTAACTCTACTCTACTGCTGGCAGACTACTCTACTGCTGGAACTCTACTGCTGGAACTCTACTGCTGTAACTCTGCCTGCTAAGTGGATAAGATGTATATGCCGTTTTATAATTATAGTAAAGATGTCTTGATAAATATTCTATTGCTTAGAATATCTTGTCTGTGTAGGAAGTTGCTCTGTAAACCTTTAGGGTTCCTTACAGTGTATAAAAGACATCCTAGGGTTGGTCAGAGTACGAATTATTCTAGCATATTATACTTCAAGGTTGTAAAAACCCTAGCACTGGTTAGAGGCTCGTATTAAAATTTGAAGTGTTCTTGGTATATTTGGAGGTTTGTTCTTAAGTTTAATTTGACTAAATTCCGCATAGTTTTAATTAAATCATAATTACAAGTCAGCTTCTATATAAATATTGTTCTTGGTTTATAAGATAGTATTACTTAGATCATTGCTCAACTGGGGATCAACAAGTGGTTCAGGAGCTTGTGGATCTAGGAAGCTGTGATCAAGAGAACTCAACAAAACAACAAACTTTCTTTTTCTACATACAACCAACTACAATGGCGGTGGAGAAACCACACATGGTTACTGGCTTTCCAAGGTTACCTATGCTGAATCAAGGAGAGTAGTCAGCTTGTGGAAGATTGAGAATAAGGCAATACATCCGCATGATTGCTACAAGATGTGGGATGCCATATAAATGGTACTAATACCACAGTAGAGTTTGATGGCTTGCCTCTGTGTCATCAAGGGAAAAAGAAGCTGAAGATCTCCAACGAAGTTTGGATAAAGGGCCCCCAGTATTCTCTTAATGGGAATACCTAATTGGGGAGTTCCAGGCTTGATTTCCAAGAAATTGAGAACTGCTAAGGAACTTATGGATGCTGTTGAAACAAGATTTGGGTGGTAATGAAGCCACTAAAAAGTCAAGAAGAATGCATTGAAACATCAATTTGGGGAGAACTT
>LBNU01013434.1:15509-57439 GCA_014162995.1 Artemisia annua
TTTTAAAAAAAAAAAAAAAAAAAAAAAAAAAAAAAAAAAAAAACTAATCTAGTAAAAATCAACTATAATTAAACAAGTTGATTATTTATACCAGCTGAAAGTCAAAGATCTGGTCAACAAACACACAGTGAAAGTGTAACTGTGTGTGGATTTAGTTTTTGGGTATTGTGATTGAAGGAATTAGGGTTTTGATTTTTATAAAATTGTGTAAGAAAACAGCACACACACAGAGAGTTAAAAAAGAGGGGTTTGGTTATGTGAGGAGGGTATTAAACGGGTTGGGTTTATATATGGTGAGAATAGGGTCACGTGAGATGCACGTGTATTGAAAAAGTGTGTGTGTGTGTTTGTGGTTTTGTTTTCTTGGGGTTGAAGGGAATATCCCTTTGATAATATTTGACTTATCATTTTATTTTTAAAGGATTATTGTTATTTATTTATTTATTTATTTTTTCCACCTTGGTTTCTGACCTGACATTGCGAGCTGACTGATCCTAGAGCGATTACCTTTTTAAATATCCTGAAGTCGGCGCAGATGAACCTCCGTGGTCACAAGGGGATTAATTTTCTCCATGTTGGATTCGAACCCTTAATCTCCTTTTTGGAAGGCTTGTATTCTTACCGCTTGGTTACCTCTTATGGTTTCATTGTTAATTTGTTATAGTTCATAACAATTTATTTATATTTTAGTAAAAGGTGAAAGAATAGTTTGATATTTGCTTATTTTGTTAAAGATTGGTGTAATGCAAGTTATTTTGTATAGGTTCTTTTTCTTTGAACTTATTCAGGTTATTTTGTGTAACATTACATATAAATGTCTAAACCTACGAATTCTATAAGAGCTTAGCAATCACTAGCCTTCTATGATTCTATATTATGTGGACAAGGGCAAGCGGGCATGCTAAATAAGATGGGACGTTCAGAATTATTTTGTTTTAATTGTTTATATTTATGTGGTTGAAAACGTCGCTTTTTTTTGTCAAACAAGACATTATTGGTATATTACTTAGTTGTAATTAATTAGCATTATAGTCTTCGATCTACTCGTTACTTGTTTAGCCTTTTTGATTTTGCGTCGATAATTAAGAGGAAGTTCTTAATTAAGAAATATATGATCTTCAGTTACTTATATAATAATTTGCTAAAAAAAACAGATTATAGCTTATGCCATATCCTAATATGACAATGAGAGAAGTTCTTAGAGAATTCTTTCAAATTTGCGTCAGATAATCAGTTAGTTGGCAAGTTGTTATCTTTGGCAATCGAAGCCGAACATATCATCTTCAATTCAAATTCCTAGCTATGTCTTTGTACGTTTTTGTACTCCTCGTTTAGAATATTTGCTAGTGATATATAAGAAGAGAGTTCAAATTGACATACTAGCATCCATTCTCCTGATTTTGGTCATGGTTTACTTCTTGTGTTATCAAGCTACAATAAGCTTTTTTTTTTTTTTTTTTTTTGAACATTCAAGCTACAATAAGCTTAATTAAATATGTTTGGCAAAATAGTTATATAATATTTTTTTTAAAGGAAACATAGTTTATATTAGGAGCTTTCACTCGAGTCTAATGGAAAGTTCTTATTCTCTTTTTGTTTAAGGAGATCAGATATGGGTTTTATCACTTTATGTTTAATCACTTTTTTTTTTCCTTTTTGGTAAAACGATTTTTACCCTGGTAAATATTGCTACTTTTTGTTCAACATGTTTTTTTTCCTCCTTTTCTTCTTTGTATCGTGTTTAGTCTCCACCTTTGATTAAACTTAATTAAATATGTTTGGCAAAATAGTTATATAATATTTTTTTTAAAGGAAACATAGTTTATATTAGGAGCTTTCACTCGGGTCTAATGAAAAGTTCTTATTCTCTTTTTGTTTAAGGAGATCAGATATGGGTTTTATCACTTTATGTTTAATCACTTTTTTTTTCCTTTTTGGTAAAACGATTTTTACCCTGGTAAATATTGCTACTTTTTGTTCAACATGTTTTTTTCCTCCTTTTCTTCTTTGTATCGTGTTTA
The DNA here is from genome assembly GCA_014162995.1 of Artemisia annua. Lineage (NCBI taxonomy): Eukaryota > Viridiplantae > Streptophyta > Magnoliopsida > Asterales > Asteraceae > Artemisia > Artemisia annua. Next base: position 17,531 of record LBNU01013434.1, read on the forward strand.
GTCTCCACCTTTGAGCTATTTTTTAATAAAATTTTGCCTTTCAAAAAATAAAATAAAAAATAAGCATAGCTAATAACCCAATCAATTGTTGGGTTATTAAGGCTCTGTAATTTTATTTTGTATATCCAATTTGTAATATGTAAATTTGTTGTACGTCTTGAGAGTGTGTAACATTTTCACATAGACACAAAGCTTTGAAACTAACCATAAAGGGTGTTGAGTTGGTAAAAACACTTGTGATTATTATCATTAGATTGTAGGTGGTTATTAAGTTTAATCTTGCTTGATGCAAAACAATTTAAAGTTGTCATGTTAACCTCTTAAAAGTGAATTCTTTATTCGATTTAAGCATGCAGCAATGACCTTAAACCTCGTAGACTAGTCTGGGAAAAATGAAAACCATGGTTACGAAAACGAATTTTAAAACAATTGTGTGGATACATCATACATGATGCTATAGTGTGAGGACTAAACTGTAAGTTGTACTTTATTAGTCGGTGTAGCCATTTTTACAAAACATAAACGTACAAGTGGGAACATATATAACGTACAATTTAGTCGTAGATTCAATATTTCTCACCCTAACGAATATTCGCAATGCAACAAATTCCATTTTGGAGAAGCTTCAAGCTTCTCTAGAAGATCCATCAATTTTCACATAGATGAATGTCCTGTTTGGTATACCATGAACGTAGCAAATTCCTATTTATGGTAAAACTAAGAAACCGATGATAGTTTTGCTCTTTTGAATTATTTTAGGCTGTGGAAGATTATAGAGTTGATTATATCTAAAATTGACAAATTGTTTGTTGAACTTTTTTGAAGCTCTAGAACTACAGGAGTCTAAATTAACGTGTTGTTATCGATGTGGTTGTTTGTGCCCACAGGCGGAACCAAGGTGGTTTTGGCATAGTGTAACTTTTTGTAAAAGGGAAGTGATTTGTACACTATTTTTTTTTTGCCATCCACCACTAAATTACACCAGTGATGCACACAGTACAACACTGCTATGCATAATTTAGTGGTGGATAGAGAAAAAAAGTGGTGTACAAATCACCTCCCTTTGTAAAATGGTTGATTTTTTCTAAACGCATCTGGTTCAAAAAATGGTGTCTCTGATTTTGTTTAAATTTACATAGAAAAGTAAAAGTGAAAGTCATTTAATAACAAAGAACTTTCTCAAATGTTCAATTATCAGTTATGAACACAATAAAATACAACAATGCCCATCAAACTATCAAATTTTAGTTTAATATCATACTTTTGCTTATGTGTTGTGACCGGCAACCGGCTACACCTGTTAAATTGATTATGTGGATTTTTTTTTTCTTAGTTAATTACGCGTATGGTTAAAGTCATCTGATAGCAAGGAACTTTCTCAATTATTTACTTATCAGTCATGGACCTAATATGTATCTATAGGGAAGAACACATATATAACATACAGAATCTAACGTGGACAATAACCGTACAAGTTATGACGTGGATTTTGGAGGTAAAAAATGAGTTTTGTTGATATCAACACAAAAGTCCAAAACCAACAAAATTTGATGGGTATTGAGGTATTTTATTGGGTCCGTAACTGATAAGTGAACATTTGAGAAAGTTATATGCTATTAGATGCCTTAAACTCAAAAAGTAATTACCAAAAGAGACTAATACACAATCCTTTTTACGAGAATGGATCAAAATTCATGATATTACAAAGAACCATGATACACGGACCTAATACATAGGCCTAATAAGAGACCTAAAGCTTTAATAACTTGTACAGTGCATGCACTGTACAAGTTATTAAAGCTTTAGGTCTCTTATTAGGCCTATGTATTAGGTCTATCAATCAAATTCGTATTACAAAACCAGGCCCATGATGTCATTTTCATATACGTGTCATTTTCACTTTAGAAAGTAAATAAATCCAGCATCGTTTTGTGAGCCCCATCCTTTATATCTATTACTCCCCCGTCTCAAAATTATTGTCAGAAGGCAAAAAACACATAGTTTAATAAAAGTGGGGTCATTTTAATTTTCAACAACTCAAATAGTATATTCTTCCACTAAATTACTCCCTCCGTCTCAAATTTATTGTCCATGATTGACTTTTTTAGTCTTTCTTCTTCAACTTTGACCTTAAATGTTTTTGTGGGTGTTATATATTATTTGATGCAAAATATATAAATGGATTGGGTTTTAAGTGTACTTTTCAATGGTATAATTTTTTCATTAAATATTATACAATAAAAAATATATATTTATGGTCAAAGTTGAACCAACTTGACTTTGAAAATTCAAAGTGGACAATAATTTTGGGACGGATGGAGTATCTAGTTTTTACTTAAAAAGGAAATTTGACAATTATTTTGAAACATCCATAAATAGAAATATGGACAATAAATATGAGACGGAGGGAGTATTACTTATTACTCGCATTAACAAGAAATATAACACGTCATCCTTTAAATCCAAAAAACATCACCAATTTAATTGAAGAAACTGAAAAAGAGAGAGAGAAATAATGTGAAACAGAGAGCCAAGGAATGCCACTTCGGCTTTATCATCTTCGCGTAACCATTCATGGAACCATACGAAGAACACAGCGTCGGACTCAAAAACATTTTTAAGGTGATTCCTTGAGCTAGTCGAGGCAAAAAGTCTCAATTGGTAAACAAGNTTTTTTTTTTTTTGTCATTTTAAAATTTTCAAGCACACCTTAGTTTCAAGTGCACCTCAAGTTTATAAGCAGGGACGGAGCCAGGAATTTGAGTTAACGGAGGCCGTATCTTTTTGAAGTGCACCCTAAGTTTGTCGGTTTTGTGTTTTTTGTAATTATCTATAATATACATTTGTTGGGATCTTTAGAGCTCACCCTTTTTTGCCCCCCTCACATGTGCACTGTAGAAACCACTTAGGATGGGTCGGGTCGGGTCGAGTTAGCTACAGTAACTAACGGTCGTTAGTTACTGTAGCAACGACCGTTAATTTTTTTTTTTAGTTCCACCTGCGATTGGTCCTTCGTCTTACAGGTTCGTTGCACATTTAGTCCTTATAACTAACGGTCGTTAACTTATTTAACGACTGTTACCTAATAACCGTTATCTTTAACATTTTTTTTAAATTCGTACGAAATTGGTTCTTCATCTCAGAGTTTCGTTGCATATTTAGTCCTCTCATAATTTACATAATTGGTCCTTCATGCTATACGTCCGTTGCAAAGTCAGTCCTTTGTCACTAAATTGACATTAAGTAGCTACCGGCCGTTATCACGCTTTCCCTATTCGAAAAACACCCCGCGGCAACGCGCGGGATTCCCATCTCGTTTTATACAAAAATGAAGCAAGCTCCAAATTAAAGTGCCATTATCTTTTTAGTGTGCACCCTCATGCACGCTTGAGTATACATGTCGTTCATCTTATAGAAGTGCGTTTGTTAGTGCGCCAAATACCATTTTCGTAAATCATTTATGCGCTGTCCATTTTCGTAAAGTACTGGAGTACTATAGAATGTTTACTTAAATTTTTTTCTCATAACTTAAATACACCTGGTCAATTTATATCTTGGTTCTGTCCTAGTTTGTGCCCAAAATAGTGTTGAAAAATTTAGTGCACTTGAGGGATGAGTTCACACCTGGTAATGGGTTTGGAGGTATGGAGTGTACACCCATTTGGTCCATGAACACCCTGACTCAATTGTGGTTATACTAGTGAGATTCTGCTAGTAGACTCTGCTGCTAGTAAGACTCTGCTGCTAGTAAGACTCTGCTGCTAGTAGACTCTGCTGCTAGTAGACTCTGCTGCTAGACTCTACTGCTGATTCAAAGTACTGTTGATTCAAGGTACTACTGATTCAAAGTGCTGCTCGTTTTAACCACTGAATCCTACTATTATGGAAAGTATTATGTTATAATTAATGGGCCGTTAATTATACATAATTCCATGGGCTAGGGTTTGAGTAAACTCTATTATAAATAGAGGTCACAACATTCTGCATGATGATGATCAACAAAAACCCTAAACACTTGAATACGTTTAGGTTCTTGATTTGTGCCTAAAACAAGAACATCACTTGGTCTTATCCCATAGAGATATTCGTGCAACCCAGGCATAGGGTCGAATAGTTTCTATTGGAAAGTGATACCACGATTTCAAGTGAATATCCGGTACTCATTGATTATCTTAACCGTAATCTGGAACACAGAAACACATAAACAACCAACAAATAGAATATCATGTTGTGTGAAAACTGAGAAGTTTCACAATAAATTGATTGTGGGTGGTTGTGTGTTCAACTCATTTTAAAAAAATATGAGATAAACTTATGATATATATGTTATAACATATTTAGTTGTCAAAAAGAAAAGTTAAAATGTGGATAGGCTATTATAAAAATCATAAACTTTATGAGTTTGGCATATGAAGATATGTTGTAACATAATTATTGTTAAAAAGAAAGTTAACATGTTGATAGGCTATAATGAAAATCATAAACTTTATGACTTTGGCATATGAAGAAAAGAAATGGAATCTGAAATTTTGTGAGTGGAGTTTTGCTTGCCGCCACACGTGTTTGAACCAAGTTTAGTAATTAGTATAAAACCACCATTTTATGCATATGTAATGTTTGTGATCAATAAATATTGACAAGTCTCATTCGTTATATTTTGAAGCTTGATCGCTTGATGCACATGATTTGTCTTTATTTTAACATGTCTAATATGGAATGATTCAATGTAGCGTGAGTAGTCTCTGTAGGTATAAAAGTTAGGGGCGCTTCCTTATTTAGAAGAAGTATCCATATCACCCATTTTTTTTTTTCTTTTTTTCTTTTTTTCTTTTTGGTTTAACTATAAGTGTAACAAATTAAAACAATCAAGGTGTCTAGTGAAAAAATGTGTTTAAAAACTCACAAGAAATCATAGTTCAAATATTGTTGGATAAATATTTTGGGATGGCCAAAAGAAAGCCTAGAACCGGCCGAAAATAATATCGATTAAGCAATGTACAACTGTGTAAAAAAGGCTCGACTTTCTCATTGACACGAGCAGTGATCTTTCTCCATTTACGTGTTTTTGGAAATCATTGAACATATAATAGAATCATGGATTAAAAAAGAAAAATCACACAATTATCATTTGCTTTCGCAAACAAGACTTGTTCTGTCGTGTATACACAACTTGTTCAAAAGACGAATTATAATAACAATTTTACTTTATAAAAGGACAAATATTATATGTATGTACACATGCATGGCTAGCTAGCGAACATAATAGGCATAATTTGATATTTTGACCTACGTAAACTTTCTATAATCCTATATATCGTAGTCAGAATCATATACAAACGTGATGGTTATTTAATAGAAGAGGTTTGTATAGTTGTCTCTAACTCATAAACTTTAGTATACTAGTTAAATAAATTATCGTATTTATCTTATTATGTCATATACTAGTAATATTCTATTTGAAGAAAACATAACAAAAACAATAACAAGACTTGTGGTTGATGCAAAGTAGGTTTGTCGGATAATGCTTTATAAACATCACAAGTGGGTTTGTCCGTGAGATAATCAATCAATTAGAATATGAAACCAATTGTGCATCATCCGCCAAGTCAATAAAGCATAAAGAACTCACGACAAATCGACACGTTTAAATGTTCATTCTCACTCAAGACAAAAGTAATATTTAATAAATGAGTTTATGTCAAAAGTATCAATCAGTTATTATTATATTACATTTATGTGTTCAATAGTTTAGAATCATTGAATGGATACAATGATTAATTAACGTGTTTCATAAATCATGTTATTGAAACGTAACTATCCTGGTGACCACATGAAATTGTTTTAACATTTTATTTTAATAATTGGTCCAAAAAATTGAAGAAGATGAGTTAAGTGTGACAAAACCGACAACTAATTCAACTGTAGCTTTCCAAGAAAAAAAAATATGCTAGAACAATGAAACATTTAACTCTTTATAAGGCCATTGAACAAATGACTAACAAATAATTAAATGATCCGGTTAGATAACGATATGGTCCGGTTAGAAGTTAGAACTTTTATTTAATTCAATGATGACATTTTAGCGAAGAAATAGTTTGAATAAGTAGCGAGAGTATAGTTTGTCTCCAGATTAAGTCGAAACTGCTACTATCTAACTCACTTTTCTTCACTCATTCTCGAATGTGGAATACTGCTGAAATGCAATTCAAATTGTACCGCTACACATCCTACTTATGACAACGAGAAATAAAGGACGCAAATACTTATGGTTTTCTTTAAAGAAAGCCCACTTTCATGGGCCAAGAAAGTAAGCCCAGAGCATAACATGTCAATGCTTGTGACAAGCCTTGGACATGATCCATTACTATGTACCCAACGGACTGATATATCAAATTTATAGTCACTTTTGAGTTTTGACTAAAACGAAGAAGGAAGAAATTGATTTACAGGTAGCTGAAAGCTTGTAAGAGCTAAAAGTTGTGAAATAGAATGAGTTTATAATTTTAAAGGTTTTCGCTAACAACTGTAGGATATTTTGACTTGGTGGAAAGAACGGGAAATCCAATTTTCGATTTTAGCCGCCATGGCCCCTGCCTACGAACGGTCCAAGCAAGTACGGTAGTTTCGTAATCCGCTTTTCGGTTAGTGGGAGAGTTATGTCACCGAGAAGATCAAAACTCACTCGGTGGCGGTGGAAATTTGCATTTGTTTGAAAGACCACCTCGATAGCATGAAAAGGATTCAACATATATCACCACTCGAAGACGACTTGGAACGGGTTGAAGAAGCTATACACGCGGAAGAAATAGCGTTTGGTATGTCCCTACCTCTTGACGAAGACGAAATACGCTACGACAACCAAGAAGATTAATTCAAGACGTTATTTATGTATTCCCTTTATGTATTCAAGAACATGATGTATTCATTTTATGTATTCCGCATTTCCGTTTATGTATTCAAGAAACAATTTGATGTTTAGATATGTTTAATGTTTTGTTAACTGTCATTACTCATTAACAGTGGCGGAGCCATGAAATTAGATTGTTGGGGGCAAAAACGAAAGAAAATAAATGAACAGATTATCATATCACACATATACATCGTAATTATTAAAAGTATAGTATTGAATTATTGATAGATACAATTTGAATGAGGAAATTAAATTACGTGTCCTTTTGCATGGATATTAAAAATAAGCACGGTTCATGTAATGGAACAATAATATATATATATATTTCTTCCAGCTACCTTTTAACTTAAAATTTATCTTTCTTGAGAGGAAAGGAAAAAAAATGATGGGATATAAACATGTTCTCAAGATTTTTTAGATAGGAAAAGAAAAAGTATGATAAGATTGGCGTGACTTGTTAAGATAAGATTTTAGAAATGAAATTTCATGCATTGGTTCAAACAGACTGTTGCACTCCTCATCTGCATAACTAAGAATGGTGCAATGATGTCACGGCATTACAACAAATATAAGAAACGTAGAATCTAATATCACGGAAACGGGAAAGCCCAACGACAAAAGAACCAAAACTTGAACCGAAACCCAAACATGAAACCCTTACCCTTACCCTCAGTGGCGGATCCAAGATTTTTAAACATATGTGGCACAAAAATTTTCACCTCATGTTTTACGTATAGGGTAGGTCTCACTTGCGAATCTAAAAGTTATGATCGGTTGAAGCACAATATACCACTAGTTTGTGCGCGACATGGGTCAATTTATAAAAATCGCTCATATGTATAGATCAATGTACATAGATTAGCTTATTTTTGCTTGTTTTTTCAGTCCTGTTAACTTATCTGTTTCCTTGTTTAAGGTTTAGTCATTGAAGATTATAAATTTATCTATGCTATTTTGGAATATTTGAGATTAGTTTTGTTTTAAAGTTACAAATGACCATGTAACATTTACATGAGTAAACTTTTACATCTATGCACTCAACATGTGTGTACTATAACTATGTAAAACAATAAAAAGAATCTTTTAACTGTCATAAATCAAAAACATTAACTAATACCCTTTAATCACTTATATTATTTGCAAGAGAAACTTAAAAAGCCAAAAATAAATGCTGATTGATACCACGTTGAATTGAAGAAGTGTATGTTAAAATACAACACTTAATCTAGCCTTATAAAAAAAAGTAGTGTTTAGTTTGTGTCAAGAAGAAAAAATTATTAAATAGACATTCAAACTAAATAATATAAAAATAAAATTTCCAAAATGACAGAGAAAAAACCAAGTGACTAACAAACTGACAAAAGTCATAAAAGTTCATCTCCTTCCTCCGTTGCTCCTTCTTTCTCTACATATTTCATTATTCAACCTGAACTATAGCTGTAACTTATATTTTACCATGTATATCTCTACAAAGAACTTCATAAAATACTCTACATAACATGAGCAACCCATATGTGGCACGTGCCACAGATGGCCATGCTTTGGCTCCGCCCCTGCTTACCCTTAGCGAAAACTCGAATTGAGAAAATAAGAATTTGTGCTACAATATATTGATTTTCTACCGTTGATGACATCTTCTGTAAAACAAGCCCTTTTAGTACTTTAGTTTAGTTGGTCACATGACAGATGATCGATTGAACTATAAGAAATGAGCCAAAATACACACTAGATAGTACATGTTACATAATCAAATGTGATAGTAGAATACATGAATGTCATAGCAGTCTAGTAGAATACATGTATTCGAATGAACATGATTTTTCATAGTTTTAGGAAATTCAAATTCCTAACTTATATTAAGCAGCAGAAATTAGTTGGCTATTGAATACATAATCCAATAAAGAAGCTTTAATCTTCGTTCTTCATTGGCCATCAATTTCCATATGTACAAACACATGCACTTAATAGTTTTGACCTACTGCACCAATACTACAGTCACAACTCCAAGGTATACAAGATTAAGACCATGTAACAATAAATGAAATAAAAGAACCTAAAATGAACTTCTGCAACCAACAATCCAACTAATATCTTAAAAAAAAAAAAAAAAAAAAAAAAAAAGAACTCCAACCTAAATAAGTACCCATAGAAGCTCGATTTCTATCAAAATACAATTAACCCAAGAATAGCTAGCAACTGACATACATGACTTGACATAGTTTTCAATTTACAGAAGGCCATTTCAAATTATATACCTAAAAGCGTGCCAGACCTAGGTTGGGGTATGTTTTATCTCTAATAAATCTGACATGTTAAGCCTTAGGAGATTAGGATCGGAATTGCCTAAAAGCGAATGGGGCATGTGCGTTAATTGACTCGCAAGTCATCCAAAGTGTGTTTTCTAATGCATAAAAAACCTGCTATTTGCTTTATTAAGAATAACTTAATTTGATAGTGCAGTAGTATAGTTTTTGTTAGCATATCTGCCAACATAAGTAAAGATAAATAAATAGAGAAATGATACATAGGCCTAATAATAGACCTAAAAGTGGACCTAAACACATGAGACCCGAACTGTTGATTGAGACAGTTCGGGTTTTCTAATGCATAATAGGCCTAATAAGTGCTTGCTGAGTTGTTGATTGAGACCCGAACTGTTTTGACATCCCCAAAAAGTACTCAATTTTACCCATTACACAACTCGCCCACCCCATTTTCCACATCTAGTTATATGCATCTAATGTGGTAATAATCTTGAATGATTTGAGATGTTTTACTTTATAAAGCATAATCACTATCGGGAAGAAAGCAAGAATTACCATGTGGAAGTTGGACGAGGAGGAGTAGCAATGTCAGTGATCCCTTCTAACATCAGTAACACACACTTCATTGAGGGACGTAGAGCAGGTTCATCTTGAATACACCAAAGTCCAACTTTAACCAGCCTCTCCAATGTCTTGTACTCAGCTTCTTCATGATCAACAAGCAGATTAAGTTGTCCTCTCTCAAAGCACTTGTACACCCAAGTAGAAAGAACAATTACTTCTGTATTGGACACTTGATACTCCAAGTTCCGTCTGCAACATATGATTTCAAGCAACACGATACCATAGCTGAAAATATCGACCTTCACTGATATCGGGTTGTTTTTCTGCCACTCGGGTGCTACGTACCTGTTCAACACAAAATGCAATTACTCCAATTAGGGACCATTTCTTCAAAACTATGAACGTGGGACCATTTTCTTTATCAAACCACGTAAACAATTTATGAAATTTACTCAACATATAAATAGTACCCTTACCCTCTAGTGCCTCGAACCATTGTAAATGTTTTGGTTTGATCTGGATTTAGAAGTTTAGCCAAACCAAAGTCGGAGATTTTAGCAGTCCAAAAATCATCCATCAAAATATTTTGGGGCTTTATGTCGCAATGAATGATGGGTGTTTCACATTCTTCATGTAGATAAAGGATTCCTCTTGCAACATCTAACGCGATTTGCACTCTTTCGCTCAAGTCTGGAAGCCTATCTGATTTAAATAGGCGGTCAGCAAGGGTTCCATTGCTCATGTATTCATAAACAAGAAGCCTCTCGGTTTTACCTTCCGCACAATACCCGAGCAGACGGACTAAATTTCTATGATGAGTTTTCCCAATGACTTGCATTTCGGCTCGGAATTCTTTCTCGCCTTCATCTACCAGCTTCTCGAGTCTCTTCACAGCAACTGTTTTCTTCCCTTTATAAAATGACCCCTTATAGACAGTTCCAAATGAGCCTCTTCCTAACTCTTGTTTGAACCCTCTAGTTGCTCTTCTAAGCTCGTTATAAGTGTATGACCGCAAGATGAGGTCCTCAGCCAACCCCAAAGTTCTAGTTTCCAACAATCTCTTGTACTTTAGAAGACGGTGTTTGAATAAGAAAAATCCCGACAAACCAAGGGAAATGCATGAATAAATGGAAAACCCGATGCATAAAACAAGAACTAGAACCCATGTTTTCCGGCTTGTGGTCAACACAGTCTTCACCCTCTGTGGCGGCTTAGCGGAAGTAGCATTTTCTTGACTATTAAAGCTTATAGTGCCCGTCTTGAAGAAACAGGTAGATGTTGTGTCAGAATAATCTTTCATTACATACCGCAGTGGATATGTGTGTTTCTCACAGTAACCATACTTGAAAACAGAAGCATCACAATCACAATCCTCTAAACAGGACTTGCTGCAATCCTCTTTGCTGTCAGTTATATCCTTATAGTAAGGATGGTCTCCCCACCCTAACTGCTTTTTGGCAACCATGTTGTAATATGTCATGTTTTCTTTCCCGCTTTTGCACCATGCATTTGCGAAATTCCTCCCACAACCAATATATTCCCGATCAGGGTCTATAAAATCTGAACCTGGCACGCAAACACAATTAGGCTGTTCATCGTTCTTAATGCAATAGCTGTTGAATCCACAGAAGTTCTTCACATCACAAGGATGATCTGGCGTTTTCCATACTACAGAAGAGGGGGAGTTAGTACTGTCGTAAGAATATAGCCGAAAGATTCCATCGTCACCAAGTGTAGCGCGAGATATGACAGTATAAGGAGGTAAAGTATACAAAGTCTCGAAGGTGTCTGAATTATTGCCATTGATAAGCATTAATCCGGTATCATTTAGGTATAGGTAGATCTTTAAGGCATATTGTTTATAGATTTCAGCAGTCCAATAAGAGTTTACAACTTTATCTGCTGTGTTTATCGGAAACATACAAAGATTACCTTCCATCATCATCTTAATACGAAAACGGCCACTAGAGTAGTTGTTATTAGAGACACTTGAAACCAATTCCATCCCACCATACAGACTCTGGTGCTGTAATAAGGTATCGGTAGGATGGTCAAAGCTCTGCCACACTACACCCATGCTATCATTATAGAGTATGAAATTTCCATCATCCTTCATCACAGCAGAGGAAACATTGGCTGCAATGGTATTATGAACACCGATCCGTTCAGAGACTAGAACCAATTCCCCTTTGTGGGTAAGTTCCAGAGTGGCATTTGGTGGTACGGGCGGAGCATCTCGAGAAGCAGTCCACACAACTGTTTTTTCATCAGTAATCACTAACCAGATTGCAACGACATAGCCAGTGTCTTGTGGGTAAAACCCGAATGCAAATAGATTAGATGTGGAGTACCATGCATCGGGAGATTGTGCACCAGCAACAAGTGTAGATCCCTTTGCTATCGAGTGATCGGATCCTCCATCAACCCTGGTCTGGATGAATTGGAGAAAGATATAGGCTATCATTAGTAATGAAGCCATTATCAGGATATGCAACAAAAAGAAATGATTAATAAATTGTGTTTTGCAAGTTAATAAGAAGAGATACTATAACGGTATAATCCATAGCAACGACTTAGCTCATTGACTCTATTCATGAAAAGACATACAGTAGAGCCCACCAACACCATTAAACAAGTCTATAGGCCATAAAAGATATTCCACTATAAGTCTTTGTGTTTTTAACTTTTTTCTGACTTGTCTGCCATGATGAGGAAAGATCATATTTAGGTATAACGAGGTGGGAAACCCGCGCGTTGCCGCGGGGTGTTTTGCTAAAGAAGCAGTTTCTGTTGCGTTAGTAAGTGTTGTAAGCTAGAAATGGTCGCAAGAAACATCTTTATTTGTAACCGTATAATCTAGACCTTCAAAAACCAACAATAAATCTAATAATAAAATCGTATTTATTATCGTGTAAGTAACATTTATAACAAACATGACAGCAAATAAGCAATTAGTAGTTTCTGGATGCACAACTTAATATAATGTTTACACATAACGATAAACATCTTAAAATTTTAATGGTGTACCTATTCGTTGTGTGGCACTTCCTTCAAAACACCACCAATTCTATCAGCCATATGATTTTTTTCCTTAACCCTTGCATAACCTCTCTTTCCCATTGCTAGCCTTCAACCCACATCTGATTTAAACCCACTTTTGATGTAAACCCATATCTGTTCAGTTCCCATTATGTCACTTGTCTGCTCAAAAGTTCATCACCCAAACAACCTATTTCTTTTTTTCTTTCTAAACAGATTTCCTGCACAATTTTTTAGCAAGAAAACAATGCCTTAAAACAGTTTTCTGCATACATTTTCAGCAACCAAACAGCGTTGTGAAACAACTTTTCTGCAGAAAAAATTGGCCGACCAAGCAGGCCATTTTTGTTCCTTTATTGATTTCTGGGTCCGGAAGACGCAAAAAAATCATTCCACAACATAAACTGTGCATAAAAATCAGTTATATATTGTTGCATTTTCAAGCTTATTCTCAAAATAGAATCTGTGCAAACATATGAAGAATTTAAAAGCTTATAATCTTCAACAGCTTTAATTTCGATACGACCACCATTATATTCTTTCATCCATAAATCATTCATCCCATTCGTTTTTTATTTCCCATAACGCTCCATCCAAAATAGATTCAAATTACCTGCACAAATCCCGTTACAAAGATGTATTACTCTCAGACGCCAACACAATTGTAGACATACTCAATTTTACTCACACTGGTAAATATACACATTGGTAAATATACACATAAATACCTATTTCTGAATTGCATGGTATTTTCATGAAAAGGGGGTCAAAACTGTGAAGCTTGGGTGAAATTAATAGATACGTGCTGCTCATTTTAGCTTAATTTTTCCCTCCCTTTTCACCTGCTTAAACAAACCCTACCTCTTTAAAAAAATTCTTAACCACATTCTTATGAAAATACCTATTTTTACCAAAATGTTCTTTTTCAGACACAAAAGGATCATAACTGGATTAATTTTATACGGGCCAACTATTCAACAATTTGCATAAAGAAATGGTACATTTAAAAACAATAAATTCGAAAGTTCAAAGATAAACTTACAAAGTTTTTGCAAACATCAGATTTTGGGTGTATTCATGCAATTCAGAAATTTCCCATGTCCAATTTCCGCATTCCAACCAACAGATTCCCTGCATTTGAGTGATGGTTATGCCCTATGTGGACTAAAATAAAGGTTCTGACACATACATACATTGTAATAACTGTTATTCTTCATGTACCTATACACCGGCATATGAGTAATAAATCTGAGGATTTGAATGTTCATCTTATTCTCTGGCCAAAAGGCAACTTAAATAATACAATGTACAGGACCATCTACCGGTAAAACAAGTATGAAATCATGTACTAAATAAAACCTACCTAATATAAGTTTCCTGACATATTTACATAGTATATCATTATACACAATGATTTTGGTATCCTTTCCTAATACCCCCCCTCAAGTTGGAGCATGTGGATTATGAATGCCCAACTTGCTAAGAATGTCGTGAAATTGTTGGTTTCCAAGTGCCTTCGTAAATATATCAGCAAGTTGTGTCGAAGTATGCACATAAGAAGGAGCAAGATTACCGGACAAAATTTCATCACGCACAAAGTGACAATCAACCTCGATATGCTTTGTGCGTTCATGAAAAACAGGATTAGCGGCGATGTGTAAAGCCGCTTGATTATCACAGAAGAGACGCATAGGCTCAGGATGTGCTACACCAAGAGAATTCAGTAGTCCTTTTAACCATTTAAGCTCGCATGTTGTAGTAGCCATCGACCTATATTCAGCCTCACTAGAAGACCGTGACACAGTATGTTGCTTCTTTGTCTTCCAGGAAATGGGTGAGTTTCCAAGTAAAACAAAATAGCCAGTAAGAGAACGTCGGGTCACGGGGCAACTAGCCCAATCGGAATCACAATAACCATATAATCGAAGATCATTATCAACACGAAGCAAAATCCCTTGTCCAGGATTATCTTTAATATAACGAACTACACGTACAGTAGCTTGCCAATGTTCCTCAAGTGGATGTTGCATAAACTGTGAAAGAACATGAACACAATAAGAAAGTTCAGGTCGTGTGATGGTTAAATAGATTAAACGTCCAACAAGACGCCTGTAGCGCTCGGGGTCTCGCATTTCCTCACCATCTGCTAGTGCCAAGCGATGATGTTGCTCCAAAGGAATATTAGCGGGCTTAGCTCCCAACAAACCCGCCTCGGAAATAATATCTAATGCATACTTCCGTTGGCATAAAAAAATACCTTCTGAATTTCTAGCAACTTCGATGCCCAAAAAATATTTGAGAACACCCAGGTCCTTCATATGAAAGCACCGACTCAAATATGCTTTAAATGTTGTCACTTCATTACTATTATTTCCTGAGATAACGAGGTCATCGACATAAACCAACACATTTAAGTGAGCGTCACCTCTCCGAAGAGTAAACAATGAATAATCAGAAAGCGATTGGATAAAGCCATAACTTTTTAAAGCCATTGCCAACTTGGCGAACCAATTTCGTGGAGCTTGTTTTAAACCATATAGAGACTTCCGTAAACGACAAACTTTACCTGATTTTTGAGAAGAAAATCCAGGAGGAATTTTCATGTAAACTTCTTCGTTTAAGTCACCGTGCAAAAAGGCATTGTGAACATCCATCTGATGTAATTCCCAATTCTTAGCAGCTGCCACAGCTAGAAAAGTTCGAACTGTAACCATTTTTGCAACAGGTGCAAATGTTTCGTTATAATCTATCCCCTCGACTTGCTTGTTTCCAAGAATGACCAATCGAGCCTTGTGTCGTTCAATAGTCCCATCAGAGTTATATTTTGTTTTATAAACCCATTTGCAACCGATAACTTTCTTTCCAGGTGGCAAATCTGTTATAGTCCACGTCCCATTATTTTCAAGGGCCTCGATTTCCTTTTGCATAGCAACCCTCCAACGCTCATCATTAATAGCTTCAGCAAAAGTGTTGGGATCACTTTCAGCTGTAATTGCTGCTAAGAAACACCGATGACGTAGAGAAAACTTATCACAATTCACATAATGTGCTATAGGATAGGGCGTACCTGAAGATGTTGACTGAAGAGGTGGCGCTGCAGAGGGGCTTAAACGAGTGGTGTGTATCACGAAGTCCTTCAAACGAGTGGAAGGTTGTCGTTGTCTCTGTCCTCGACCTAGTTGCTCTTCACTTGTATGACTTGTACTAGGATTATTTCCCCCCCTCACGTCCTCACTTATGGTATCATTCACATGCCCATGACTTTCTGAATTTTCATCAACATTTTCACTATCATTAGAAGGACTATGGGGAGAATGACTTTCTACACCCATTTGACATACTTCATCATCATCAACATATAATGAATCACTTATCATCACATCACCAGAATGAGCCTTTGTATCATCTATAGTTTTAAATGGAAATTCATTTTCCATGAAATCAACATCTCTTGACACAAAGAAGTCCCCACTTTCAACATCATACAATCTCCAACCTTTTTTTTCATAAGGATAACCAACAAAAATACAACGCCTACTTCGACTAGCAAATTTATCATTATCTCGGTTTTGTTTATGTGCATAACAAAGGCAACCGAAAACTCGAATACGATCATATGATGGGGGCTGGCCAAATAGGATTTCATAAGGCGTCTTTCCTTCCAAGACCATAGAAGGTGTTCTATTGATCAAATATCCAGCTGTCAAAACACATTCACCCCAAAAATCTATAGGTAAGTTTGCTTGAAAACGTAAAGCTCTTGCCACATTTAGTATATGGCGATGTTTTCTCTCAACACGGCCATTTTGTTGGGGTGTACCAGGACACGAAGTCTGATGAATCATACCATGTTCAGCAAAATATGATTTCAAGCAAGTAAATTCCGTACCATTATCACTCCTAACAATTTTCACATCCTTGTTATATTGACGCCTAGCCATAGCAATAAAATTACGAAGCTTATTTTGTGTCTCATCTTTTGAATTCAGCAAAAAAAATCCAAACACCTCTAGAAAAATCATCCACAATAGTAAGAAAATAACGGCAACCACAAGAGGTAGAGGTCCTATAAGGACCCCATAAATCACAGTGAATTAACTCAAAACAATCAGTGGCTTTATTATCACTTAAAGTAAAACTTTCTCGAGTTTGTTTTGCTCGAAAACATATATCACAAGCTTTGTTCTTCAAACTATTACCAGTGCTAGTACCATTATGAAACTTAGGAAGTAAATCAATTATTTTACTAGAAGGATGTCCCATTCTTTGATGCCATAAATCATAACTTGCAATACCACCTATTTTGTAAGCTCTAACCGGTGCCACTCCTTTAAGAAAGAAAAGCCCCTCGCGTCGCTCACCCGCTCCAATCACCATCCTCGAAGTGCGGTCCTGAAAATAACAATACTTAGGAGTGAATATAACATTACAATTTGAATCGTCAAGTAATTTTGGCACTGAAATCAAATTGCAAGTCAAATTAGGGACGTATAAAACGTTTTTCAGTCTCAAGTTTCCCCCAAATGAAATTGTTCCTTCTTTGGATGTCGATGCCACCTCTCCATTGGGCATGTCGACCATACATTTAAGTATGTCATGTAACTCTGTGAAATAATCAAGTGACCGTGCCATATGGTGAGAGGCACCTGAGTCGATTATAAATGGGAAATAGTTTTGATTACCTGTCAATTTCTCATTACCGTTTTTATGAGAATTCAAAAGGTTAACTAGCACATTCCACTGATCTTCACTTAATGCTCCAATTCCAGCCTTGTCTACATTAACTTCTTGAGTTACACCAACTTGTGGTACTTGTGCAACATTAGCCCTAGGACCGATGTTACGTCCTCGACCTCCACTGCCATAACTTTTAGATCCTCCTCGACCTTTTCCAGCTCCGCGTCCAGTCGTCTTAGGTCTATCACCCCACCATTCTGGATAACCAATAATCTCAAAACAACTTTCTGAACTGTGACCTGTTCGGTTACACTCAGAACAAGTAATAGTGCGATCTTTTGCTTCAAATCCAGTAGTTCGTTTTCCATGGTTTGCGTGAACCGCAAAACTCACCGGATCTCTTTCATCCTTCACTTGTGTAGCAGCCTGAACCCGCTCTTCCTGAATTGTCATGGCATATACCCTATTCAAGGCTGGAAGTGGTTCAGTACTTAGCACATTTGAACGAAGAGTTCCATAAGCTTTTGCATCTAAGCCCATGAGAAATTGATGAACTTTTTCTTCTTCGCGCTTCTTTTGGAGTTTGATTGTAAGTTCACACTCACAACCTGCACATATACATGTTGGGATCTGGTCGTAATTTGCAAGTTCATCCCACAACATCTTTAGCCTTCCATAGTACGAAACAATCGATTGGCCTCTTTGTTTGCAATCAGCCAAATCTGACTTCAATTGTTGCACCCGAGGTCCGTTACCGATAGAGAAACGTTGCTTAATGTCATCCCAAAGGTCCTTTGCGTTTTCCATATGAGTGATGGTGGAACGCAAAGTTGGTTCAATCGTATTAAACATCCATGCAACAAGCATAGAGTTTACAGTCCACCAATCTTCTAGATCAGGGGACTCATCATTCGGTTTCTTCATCGTCCCATCAATAAAGACGAGTTTCTTCTTGGCCCGAAGCGCCGTTCTTATCGCCCAAGACCACTCTTCATAGTTTTCCCCTTTAAGTTGAACATGGGTGATTAAGTTTCCAGGATTATCGTTTGATGACAAAAAATACGAAGATGTTGTTTTTGTTTCACTAGCATCACCGTTCTTTTTGCCACCACTATCATCTCCTCCACCGGTCATTGTTTTATTAGGATCAGAGAATCAAGGCTCTGATACCATAATAAATCTGAGGATTTGAATGTTCATCTTATTCTCTGGCCAAAAGGCAACTTAAATAATACAATGTACAGGACCATCTACGGGTAAAACAAGTATGAAATCATGTACTAAATAAAACCTACCTAATATAAGTTTCCTGACATATTTACATAGTATATCATTATACACAATGATTTTAGTATCCTTTCCTAATAAATTATATGGTCGAGAGTTCTTACGTAGGCCGACCTCCCATGACGTTGCACGCTTATTCGAGGTACATGAAGAAAAACATCACATTCCTGGAATGCTTGGTAGCATTGATTGTACACATTTCGTTTGGCGTAATTGTCCAAGACATTTGAAAGGGCAATATAAGCGAGGTGATCACCAATACCCTACTATTATGCTTGAAGCCGTTGCTTCAAACGATTTGAAAGGGCAATAATGGATCCGCCAGTCGCGCCAGTTTATGACGATAGTGTATTAGAGGAGTTATTCGACGAACAAATCCATTATCGTCTCCAATATGATCTTACAGAGCACGTACATGCTCAAAACTTAGAATACCTCGATGATTAGCTATTTATTTTTATTTATAAAAGTATTATGTAATTTTCTATTAATTATGTTTGTTTTCCGAGTATTATGTAGTTTTATTTTAATTATTAATGAAATATTTATGTTTTTATTAAATTGTTTAATTATGAAGAAAAAAAAAAGTTGGGAGGTATGAAAAGTCTATGGTTGCCACTAAAAAGGGGTTGGGAGGTATGAAAAAAGTGTAAGTGAGGTGGAATGATATTATTGGTGGATTTGGGAGGTATGGTTTTTTTGGGGTCTATGACTGCCACCACCTTAAGGGAAACTTACTGCTACAAGTGATCCAAGGAAAGATGGTAGGTCTGGTGCGTGTTAACAATCACCACTTTGTTTTAATCATTCAGGATTTTCCATTAAAAGGTAGTAGCCCTTCTGATCTTGGCTAGACACCACTTGGCAAAAACATAACAATCTTTAAGAAGCTCTTGATGCATAAACGTATGTTAAACATGTTTTTATTATGATGTCTACACTTTTGGTGGTGTTGATCAATTATCATGTGTATTGTTCAAATGCATACACAATATGAAATTTTATTCATCTTACTTTGTTAAACACCATATAATGTGACCACTACAAGTATGGTACCTTAAGTTCTTATTATAATTCACGTGTTAGAATGACAACCATGCATCTCATTTGTAGGAAGTGTAGTGATTGGATGGCATATGACAACAACTTTACTCGATTATTTAAAACAAAAAACTTTGAACTTTACTCGATTGTTTAAAACAATAACTTTGAGTAGACGATGCAACATGCAAATTCAGATGGATTTAATGGTGTGATGACATGGATTTTGATAATAATGCTCTTTTAACAAAAAAATGTCATTGGCGTAGATGAAGTCATTATTGTCGTATAGTGCAACGTTTGATTAAGTAAAGTGTAATCATTATATGAGGAGTTAAAAAATATGTACAAATGTATATACAATATAAGGGATCCGGTAAGAAAAAATTAAAATGAGAAGAATAAAAATGATTTTTAATCACACATTTCAAATAAAAGTAAGAATTTTAAGGGGAGATGCATCCATTTTTGTAGATGCATCTGAAATGAGTGACTGTGATTTCTTCTTATCATTCTAATTTTAATTGTTTTTTTTTTTTTCTAACTCTACAACATAAATAAAAAGCAGCGCGTGCAAACACAAGTTAAGTATCATATTACTCTTTTCGTCATAGAGATCGTTTGTGTGAATCCTTTTAGAACTGACAGACAATTTGATACCTCAAATTGACAAATTTTGCATCTTATTGCTTCCTTTATTTCTTCTATTTATTAAGTCCCACATATACAACAACTATAACTTAAAAAGTGAATGAAAATCTCTTATACTGTACTAGTTACGGATAGAAATAGTATGTATTGTTCATCACATAAAAAAATGGGAATATAATAGCGTGAAGCGTGGCGTAGCGGCATAGTCAAGACTCAAGCTTTAGCGTGAGGCGTTGCGTTATAGCGTTTTTAAGGCGTGATTCAAAGCGGCAAAACATATTTATAGAGTTGTCAATATTAGTTAGCTACTAGGCTTAAAATTGAGTTATGGAGCTACTAAGCCCAAAAAAATACTTGTAAATAAGCTCAGTCCANTGGCATGGTTCGTAACGTGGAGGCCACGCCTCACGCTATAGCGACGCTATGGCGCCGCTATAGCGCGCTATTTAGAACCATGATTGGAGTAAGTACATTGTCACGTGATGGCCGGTAGGTTTATTATTCTTTATGTTTCATAACAAAAAGTGGGTTTTTGGGAAGAACAACCATTTTGTAAATATGCTTTCTCCGTCCACTTTGTCGGCTAAAAATCGAATATAGGAATTTAATAAACACAAAGACTCCATCATTGGTCAAGTGTCGTCTAGAGATGCATGTTTAATTACTTACTTTAACAAGGTTTGGTTGTAGTAAGGGGCCATAAAAAGTAAAAACAACTCTGAATACAGTCGATACAAACACCATTGCACCACCGCATCCTCCTTCACTTTTGTAACCCAAACACTCCTTAATAATACAGAAAAGTATATAATGTCTTCCCCTGATGACTTTGCTCCCCTAAGAATCCCCCTTCTAGATATACAATCAGCCACCAACAACTTTTCTGACGAAAATCTCGTCGGAGAAGATGCACCTGAAAATTTTTACGTGGGAGAGCTCTTGTGGTCCGGTGAGTTAATTAATATCTTAGCTCGGAGGTTAAATAAAGAATGGTTTGATGGAGACCAACAGTTTTGGATGGAGATTTCCATGCTTTCGAGTCTCAAGCACAAGAATCTGGTTTCTCTTGTTGGGTTTTGTGATGATAATGACGAGAAGGTCATCATTTACAAGGATGAGACCAAACTAAGTCTCAGCAACTATCTAAGTGACCCGATGTTGTTGACATGGGTGCGAAGATTGGAGATATCTGTCGGTATTGCGCAAGCATTGAGCTACATTCATTATGATGAGTCACGTGATTTTAGCGTGATACACCGCAACCTCGACAGTTACATAATTCTATTAAATGATGACTGGGAACCCAAGTTAGGTGATTTTATATATTCCATGAAGATCAAAGCATCTGAAAGGCACAATTCTTTCAATACTGATGAAGCGTGGAGCACGGATGGGTATACATACCCAACATATATAGAGACAAAAAGTGCGAACCACAAGTCCGATATGTACTCCTTTGGGATAGTAATGTTTGAACTACTATGTGGTAGGGAAGCAGTAAACGAAGACGACCAAGATAATAAGTACTTGGCTTCGGTGGCCGTTGCCATTATAGGGAGAAAAAACTCAATGAGATAATTGATTGGGATTTATGGAATCAAATGGACTCTCAATCATTTAATATTTTCGCGGAAATAGCATATGATTGCTTGAACGAAGAACGATCGGGATGTCCAAATATTGATGAGATTTTCACGAGACTTGAGAAAGCGTTGGAACTTCAACTAGAACATCATAATGCAGTAAGACGGTTTTTCTCTTCCATCTTTCTATCATAATAAGTACAACAACATGATAAGACCACAACATGTATTTGAAAAGGTTCTGAAATTTTTATCATATTATGTTTGTGGATAGAAATTAAAATGAGATCCTTTTTATAGTTCTGAACTATAAAAAAGGATCTCATTTTAATTTTTATCCGCAAACATAATATGATAATAGCTATAAGAGGTGAGATCTATACAAAACAAATATCACTTAAAAAACAGATAAGCCAATCTCAACCATCCATCCACCTTTCATCTAATGGCTAAGATTAAATCAAAAAATAACAAAGGGAGGGCAAAATTGACATTTTAGCTCATTTAATATAAACACCCACTTTTCACCTTTTTTTTAAAACAACACATCTTGCAAACGGTAAATCTTCAAGCTACGAAAAATACACCATCGCGACGAGAAAAAATTATCTTTCTATAGATATGCATTGTTATATACTTTCGACGAACTTTTTTTTCAAAATTCCGTCCAGAAAAATCCCACGGGATTCGTAAAAAATCCCATGGGATTCGTAAAAAGACGATTTTTTTTTCAAAATTTCCGTCCAGAAAAATCCCACGGGATTCGTAAAAATCCCATGGGATTCGTCAAAAGACAAAAAAAAATTCAAAATTTCCGTCAAGAAAATCCCACGGGATTCGTAAAAAATCCTATGGGATTCGTGAAAAGACGATTTTTTTTGTTCAAAATTTCCGTCCAGAAAATCCCACGGGATTCGTAAAAATCCCATGGGATTCATAAAAAGGCGAAATTTTTTTTTCATCAAAATTTCCGTCCAGAAAAATCCCACGGGATTCATAAAAGGACGAACATTTTTTTTTTCAAAATTTTCGTCCAGAAAAATCCCATGGGATTCGTAAAAAAATCAATTGTGATTTGTTATTTAAAAAAAATCACAAGTGATTTGTGAAAATGAGTAAATCACTGTTTTATACTTTTATGTCACAACTTTTTAAGGGTAGATGTTTTTTTTATGATTGTTGAAATGATCTTGGAATCTCTTTATTAAAAAGTTGTATGTTGTTATATAGAATCCCATGTAATTCTCTCTGATCCATTGGGATTCATATAGAATCCCATGGGATTTAACCCCATGGGATTTATTAGTCTTGTAAAATTTGATAAGTGACTTTTTAAGTTATATAAAAATAGAAACGTTAGATAATGAATCACCAGTAACAAAGTTTTAACCTTTACCAAATTGTAAACCAACACCAATACAACCAAATACAATATATAAGTCATAGTGGATCTAAAATATATATTCCCACATGTGCGGCATTATTGGAGTTCTCAAGTCTACCTACCAACTTCAAACTGACCAGCAACAACAACTTCGTTTCCATCGGAACAAGGTCACTCCCACGTTCAACTTAGAAAGATAGTACTATCAATTTCACCTTTATTTTATTATAATCCAAAAATATACCAGAATTTTCATTTGAAAGCTTATTTTGATCGGAAAGTTGCAGTGAATCCGATTTGGCCAACGAATCGCCTTTGGATAGAGCTAATTCATGTCGTATGTCAATTTTAATGGAATTATTTAAATAATTAGGGTTTCGCGGTGGTTTGACGGTGGATTAGGGGTGGTTTAGAGTAAGGTTTGGCGGTGGTTTGGAGAGAGAGTCGATTTGGGGGTTTTCGATCTACTGTGTGTAAGTGTGTGTGTTTTGGATGTTACCAGGTGAGTGGGAGGTGTAATACTAATTTTAGATAAGGACTAAAATGCCCCTCAGCATATTTTTATTTTAAAATGCTAATTAATCTAAACCGTTGGATGGAAAGAGTATGGATGGTTGAGATCTTTTGGTTTGTTCTTTAGATAAATAGTGTTTCGTATAGAACATTTCTCATAGCTATAAAGTAGAAATTATATACAGATTTAGCTCAAATTCAAGATCAATATAACATACAAGGCAACTATACACCGCAACATGTGTTTGAAAAGGTTCAGAAATTTCATCAAACACGTTGTAGGCACTTTATCAAACTCTCTTATTGTGTTATCTTGTGTATTAATTCACGTTTTTACTTGAAAAACAGATATCGTTGCTTAAAGACGATCTCGCTCACCTCAAAATCCCCCATGAATACATACTATCTGCCACCAACAACTTTGGCACAGAGGGAGTATTTTATCAGGAATACATGGGACAACTCTCGTTGTCCGATGACTTGATTGATATTTATGCACGGAGGTTTGAAAGGGAAAAAGAACAAGAGTTTTGGATGGAGGTTTCATTGCTTTCTAATCTCAAGCATAAAAATCTGGTTTCATTTGTTGGGTTTTGTGATGAGAATGATGAGAAAATCATCATTACCAGGCGTGAGACCAGGGGAATGCTCTATGGATATCTAAGTGACCCGATGTTGTTGACATGGGTGCGAAGATTGGAGATATCTGTCGGTATTGCGCAAGTGTTGAGTTACATTCATTATGACGAGTCACGAAATTTCAGCGTAATACACCGCTACATCAGCCGTTACACAGTTGAGTTAAATGATGAGTGGGAACCCAAGTTATCTAAATTTGAATATTCCATGAAGATTCAAGCATCTCAAAGGCATCATTCATTTCATACTAATACACCTAAGTATGTGGAGGGGTATGGAGACCCAACATATATAGAGACAAAAAGTGTGAACCACAAGTCGGATGTGTACTCCTTTGGGATAGTAATGTTTGAATTACTGTGTGGTAAAGCAGTAATCCAAGACGACCGAGATAATAAGTACTTGGCTTCAGTGGCCGTTACCCTTTGTAGGGAGAAAAACTCAATGAAATAATTGATTGGGATCTATGGAGTCAAATGGACTCTCAATCATTTAACATTTTCACGGAAATAGCATATGAGTGTTTGAATGAAGAACGATCGCAACGCCCAAATATTGATGAGATTGTCACGAGACTTGAGAAAGCATTGGAACTTCAACTGGAACTTCCTAATGCGGTAAGACGGTATTCCTCTTCCATCTTTCGATTATAATAAGTACAACTCTATATTTGTTTGAGTATATACACCGTCACCTCCATCACTTAGTGCACGCCATAGTGTTTCCTGAGTACCACTTTATTAACTTATCTTGAGTATTCCAATCCACTTTATCACCTTATACCCTTAATTTATTAGTTAATATATAGGACAACATGAAGAACCAAAATATTTAGTAAGACCATGCACTTCCTAAACTATGAAAAGGATCATATTTTAATTTTTATCCACAAACATAACATACATGGCAAGTAGAAAATATATACAGATTTAGACTCAAATTCAAGATCAATATAACATACAAGGCAAATATATACCGCAACATGTGTTTGAAAAGGTTAAGAAATTTCATCAAACACGTTGTAGGCACTTTATCAAACTCACTTATTGTGTTATCTTGTGTATTAATTCACGTTTTTACTTGATAAACAGATATCTTTGCTTAAAGACGATCTCGCTCACCTCAAAATCCCCCTTGAAAAAATACTATCTGCCACCAACAACTTTGACAGATACGAGGGACAACTCTCGTGGTCTGATGACTTGATTGATATTTATGCACGGAGGTTAAAAAAGATAAAAGAACAAGAGTTTTGGATGGAGGTTTCATTGCTTTCTAGTCTCAAGCATAAAAATCTGGTTTCATTTGTTGGGTTTTGTGATGAGAATGATGAGAAAGTCATCATTACCACGCGTGAGACCAGGGGAAGTCTTGACAGATATCTACGTGACCCGATGATGTTGACATGGGTGCGAAGATTGGAGATATCTGTCGGTATTGCGCAAGCGTTGAGTTACATTCATTATGACGAGTCACGTGATTTCAGCATAACACACCGGAACATCAGCAGTAAAGCAGTCCAACTGAATAATGACTGGGAACCCAAGTTATCTAAATTTCAGCATTCCTTGAAGACTAAAGCATCTGAGAGACACCATTCTTTCCATACTGATTCAGTTTGGTCAGATATCTACTCCTTTGGGATAGTATTGTTTGAACTACTTTGTGGTAGGGAATCGGTAATTGATGATCAGGATAATAAGTATTTGGCTCCAGTGGCAATTTTTCATCATAGAGAGAAAATACTTGATGAGATAATCAATCCGGATCTAAGGAAACAAATGGATCCGCTATCATTGAACATTTTCGCAGAAACAGCGTATAAGTGCTTGAGTAAAGAGCAATCGCAGAGCCCTAATATGGATCAGATTGTCACAAGTCTTGAGAAAGCGTTGGAACTTCAATTGGGATGTGAAAATGCTGTAAGTTGGTTTTTTTCTCTTTATCTTTCTAGCACAATAACTACTCTATAAATGAGCAATGTTTATTTACTTATTGCTGTATTTGTTGCCATTGATGATTGGAAAGCAAGGATAACTAATTTTGGGCTTTCCTTGGTATGTCCAACAAATCAGGATGTAGGCTTTGTCATCGACAATGTTACAGGCACAATCGGTTATCTTGACCCACTACACTCGAAAACAGGCTTCTTAACCAAAGAGTCTGATATATTTTCATTGGGTGCGGTCTTATTTGACATATTGTGTGGGAAACTATCATCCGTGAAACTAGATGACGAGTATCTTTATTTACCATTTTTGGCTAAACACCACTATCAAGTAGGAAAACTTGACGAGTTAGTGTTTGAGGGTATAAAGGAGCAAATTGAGACACAGTCATTTATTACATTTGCAAGGATTGCCTATCGATGCATACATCACAGGAGAGAAAGACAGCCAACAGCTAATGAAGTGGTCATACAGCTTAAGAAAGCATTGGAATTCCAGGTGAGTTACTATATTTTGACAAAACTGGCTAACTTTTGATTCATATATATCTAAACTATGCCCTTTAACTGTATGAAACATGAGTTTATTAATTGATTAATGTATATACAGGAAAATTATGAGAAATGGGAGCCCAAATTGCCCACAGACTATAAAGAAATAATCCAAATGTCAAAGTGCCCTGAAATCTATTATACCAAAAAGAAAGAGGAACTTTACAACATTTTTTGTAAGGGAATCCTCCTTCAACAAGACAAAGTGGTAATCAGTTCATTCTTGTATCTCGTTTATCTGTTTCCCATTTTCTATGTATCTTCTCCTTATTGAGAGATAATTCAGAATCACACGTGCATTTATACATCATACACATTGAGTCTGAATTATTTCGGCTGTATAACAGTTATTGTCATTCGTTGGTAACGGAGAAAGAAATGAAATGGTTTCAGCCACAACGTTTTCCTACATAAACAGTTGTCCACATGAGTGGAAATCTCTTCCAGAATCAAGGTTATTCTCTGTACCTGTCCACCTTCGATAGTTTTAAATGATAAGCAAACATACGCATTATTGGTAGAATTATATTATGCTTTTTAATGTTAAAGTATAAGGTTATTCTCTTGATTGTTTAATGCATGACAAGTTGTTAGCATAATATTTTTATTAATCATTTAATAATAATTATGATCAAACAGGATCAAACTTAAGAACCCCTTTGACTAATTTCACATATTGCCTTAGTAATACACTTGCTAATCACAATCACCGCCTGCACTTACACAAAACATATTTGAATCCCTTTGACTCTATTTTGCTAGACCTGCTAATCCCCTGCACTAATCAACAAAGGAATAGGCTTCACCTTTAGCTCTTTTACACTTCAGACATCATCTCATCCGTTTAATAAGAAGATTAATACATACATATCAAAAATGAGAACTTGATGTNACTTGACGAGTTAGTGTTTGAGGGTATAAAGGAGCAAATTGAGACACAGTCATTTATTACATTTGCAAGGATTGCCTATCGATGCATACATCACAGGAGAGAAAGACAGCCAACAGCTAATGAAGTGGTCATACAGCTTAAGAAAGCATTGGAATTCCAGGTGAGTTACTATATTTTGACAAAACTGGCTAACTTTTGATTCATATATATCTAAACTATGCCCTTTAACTGTATGAAACATGAGTTTATTAATTGATTAATGTATATACAGGAAAATTATGAGAAATGGGAGCCCAAATTGCCCACAGACTATAAAGAAATAATCCAAATGTCAAAGTGCCCTGAAATCTATTATACCAAAAAGAAAGAGGAACTTTACAACATTTTTTGTAAGGGAATCCTCCTTCAACAAGACAAAGTGGTAATCAGTTCATTCTTGTATCTCGTTTATCTGTTTCCCATTTTCTATGTATCTTCTCCTTATTGAGAGATAATTCAGAATCACACGTGCATTTATACATCATACACATTGAGTCTGAATTATTTCGGCTGTATAACAGTTATTGTCATTCGTTGGTAACGGAGAAAGAAATGAAATGGTTTCAGCCACAACGTTTTCCTACATAAACAGTTGTCCACATGAGTGGAAATCTCTTCCAGAATCAAGGTTATTCTCTGTACCTGTCCACCTTCGATAGTTTTAAATGATAAGCAAACATACGCATTATTGGTAGAATTATATTATGCTTTTTAATGTTAAAGTATAAGGTTATTCTCTTGATTGTTTAATGCATGACAAGTTGTTAGCATAATATTTTTATTAATCATTTAATAATAATTATGATCAAACAGGATCAAACTTAAGAACCCCTTTGACTAATTTCACATATTGCCTTAGTAATACACTTGCTAATCACAATCACCGCCTGCACTTACACAAAACATATTTGAATCCCTTTGACTCTATTTTGCTAGACCTGCTAATCCCCTGCACTAATCAACAAAGGAATAGGCTTCACCTTTAGCTCTTTTACACTTCAGACATCATCTCATCCGTTTAATAAGAAGATTAATACATACATATCAAAAATGAGAACTTGATGTTGTTGGATATAATCGGTTATGTGTCGGGATTCACGTATGCATGGCATGGCATGGCATGGCATGGCTAGAGTTTTATTAAGCAAGCCTTTATGCTTCTAATTTAGTTTAAAGTTGAGTTAGTAAAAGGTAAGTCCGGGTCTTGTGTATGTGCATTTGCACGTTGGGTAGAAAGGGTCATAGTTACCTGTTCTTTAGGTAGAGTTGTGTTTCCTAGTTTGTAGGTAGACTAGTTCTACACACGTCTTTCTTGTAAGGCTATATATAGCCATGTGATCTATGAATAAAAGCATCCCCTTTTCCTGAATTTGTTTCTTTACCCACTAATCATTCATTTCTGAGTTTCTAGTTGTGAAGTTTCAAATCTACAGATGTTATACTGACAAAATAGATTTTAATACTAACTATATGATTGGGAACTATAATTTTATAAACCTTCTAATAAAGTAGTTGAGGTTTGCCACTGTTTTGGGTCCTCTATTCTCATGACCGTGAATTATAAATTTTGCTAGCATCTTGATAGTATTTTTTTTTTATTTTATTTTTTAATATTCTTACCTTTATTTAATAGAGATTTGTCTGGTCCACTAAATTCTAATTTCGAATTTAAACTCTTGTTCCAGTAAATTATGAAATACAAAAGTAGAAGTATATGGGAATAAAGGCTATGACTGATTTAGACTTGGATGTTTATAATATGTGCAGGTTTGAGACAGTAGCGAAGATGTTAGATACTTCCAACTTGATCATCGAAATCAAGACAAGAGCTCAATTTTTATCTCCTAATGTTGTTTATGGGGTCTATCTAGTCTTCAAATTTTGTGATTCAAGAAACTTTTCAAGTGAACCTGTGTATGTTAAACTAAAGTATAGAAAGGGACCCAAAAGTCTGCATGCATATTTCGCAACATGGAGAGATGAGCAGTGGATGATGATTGAGTTGCACCGTTTCTTGAAACAGAACCAAGATGTTGTTTTTGAATTTCTACTTGAAAGCTTTTCATCGTACTATTGTGGAGATGTTGCAGTTTATGTTGAAGGCATTGAATTTCGAGCCATTGACAAAGTAAGTTTGAAAATATCCCTTGCTTCCATTCTATGTTCTTTTGTTTGAGTTGTATAAAGGGAACATGAATGAACGGTAACAAAAAAATTCATGTTATAAGTTGCATATCTAAAATAACTGTTTACAGGTGAAACATGAAGAGATTGGAAAACTGAAGGAAGTCCAACAAGTCTTGACATCAGACTTCAATACAGATCAAGTGCAACAATTGCCAACTAACTTGGAAGAAATATTCAAGGTATGCAGAAACTATGACGAGTTGTTCTGGTTGGGCGAAGTCAATGGAAAGAAACTTCTTGTGCTTTCAGCAAAGGCATCTTTGTACAAATTTTCTAATGCGGATACTTTTACTTCAAAACCACCAGCACAGTCCAGGTTTGTTCTCTTTTTTATTTTTCTACAACTTATTTGTTACGGTCACGGAAATCTATATTTGATTATTCAAGGTCCAAATCCTTTTCGCTCTCTAGTTAACGAAAATCTAGACAAAAAGTTTTACTTCCTGGATTTAGTTTCCTGTTCTTAAGGAGTATGTAAATTACATAATGTAATCATATAATTTATGGTACATGCAGATTTCAAGAGGTGATTGAGCTTTTGCCGCAACAAGTATTTCATATCAACTGTACGATTAAAAGTCAAATGCTGTCATCGGATACCGAATACGTGTGCTACCTACTATTCAATCTTTCAGAAAACTGCCAAGGAATGCATTGTCCAGTGAAAGTACGAGATGAACTCCACCAAGAGAACAAAGAGGCTGAATTTGTCTATTTTATAACCCCTGAGCCATCGAATATACATGATATTACTCGGCTTCCAAAACAAAGGGAAGATGGCTGGATGGAGATTCAACTGTGGAGATTTAACTCAGCTCATGAATTCAAGGATGACTCTCTTTCGATTAATATGAAGTTTACAAGTATTGAAGGACCCATGTCCGGTCTCATTGTTTGCGGCCTTGAGTTTCGGCCACTGTAAACGAATTATTTGAGATACTTCATGAAAATGCTCGTCTTGTGCTATATTGCTTTATTGTTTAATGGTTTTTTGTTAGTTGAATTGAGCTGCACACTATTTGTTTGATGAAATGTTTGAGTGGATAGTGGTGTGAATTTGTTGTGTTAGTGTGACCCATTTGAGTTTTTGCTGGTTAGATTGTTTTTGTGAAGCGGAATCGGATAAATTGGTAGTATTAGATAGCTTAGGATATTGGTGGTTCATAACAGTTTGTTGTTCATAACAGTAATGAAAAAATAAGTATTTCTCTTCGATACAGATTTGGACGCAAGTTGCTAACCCTTGATGAAGTATCTGACTGAATAGTGATGTGAATTTGTTATGTGAGTCAGACCTATTTGAGTTTTTGTTGTAATGTGTGAGTGAAAATGGGGTGAATTTAGAATATAAGCTTGACCCATTTGAGTTCTTCTTGGTTAGATTGTTTTTGACCCATTTGAGTTCTTCTTGGTTAGATTGTTTTTTATGAAGCAAATTTGGATAAATTAGTAGCTTTAGAAGTTATGATAATGGGAACATTTTTTAAGACTGTTCAAGGTTTAAGGCGGAGGTAGGAAGCGGTCTCAATACTTATGATAATGAGGCCTTTTAAAAAACCGTTTTGCTGGACTTCAGCTTAGTTCTGGATTCTTCAAAGACTGAAAGTGACAAGGTGAGGAAGTCTGGATGGCTGCAGAATCATTTTCTAATCTGTCCAAGTATATATACATCGTATATATATGTGTGTGTTTGTTTTGTCTTAAGTACGATTGTTCTAAGTCTTTTGTATAAAAAAATGGTCGTAAATAATGGTTTCATAGTCATTATTTTCACAATGTGAGACCTGGATAGTTATAAACTAATTTGTACGTGTGGAAGGTTTATGTTCTCTGTCACGTGTGTACAGCGGGGGATTTGTACGAAAGACGAAATGAACCTATTCTTTTTATCTATGCATAAATTTACTTTATCAATGTATATTTTTGTAACAACTACAGTGTTATTTGGAAAGAAGTTGTACAAAACATGAGCTTTATATGACAGGTGAACTTGATTTTAGAGATATAGTTCGAAATGAACGTATTCTCAGGTTAGAATTACCAATTGAAGAATCGGGTGCTACCAATTGAAAGATTGTGTTCAAAATTGATGTTTCAAAGATGTTGATGATTTTTTCTTAATTAAAATGACTTGCAATTTTAACAATAATATTGTCAGATATTCTTTCAAATTTTGGCTATAACTTTGTAAAATCAGGTTTTTGAATCACAAACCAAAAAGAAGTGTAGTATGTTATAAATTTTGAAACTTCTAATTAGCATTTCTGGGGACAGTTTTGTTTAATCATAAAACCAAGAAAGTAAATAAGAATTGTACTTCTAAAGTGACTAAAAACTACTAGTATTTGATAACATGTAGGTTGTTGAATGAATTCTCGATGAAAATACGTGATAACATGTGGGTTTTTGGATACGGGTCTTGTAAGTGATTATGTGATAATAATAAATTGAGTTGCACACAAACTATTTGATAAAAGAGGAATTTGTGAGTGGATGTAGTATTCCTCTTGATAAAATGTATGTTGCAATAGTGCTGTAAATTGGTCATGGTAATTAGCGAGACCATTGAGACTTGTTGCTGCTTATTTTTGTGGAGATGAGCTGTCTTACTAGTCATTACATGTGACATCAATGTGAGTACGTGATAGTATCGGGTTGTTTGGCTGTGGGTTTTGCTACAGATTATGTGATAATAATTTGAAGCGATTTGCACACTGAATGTTTGATAATATGTCTGCCTGTAAATTGATCATATTAGTGAGACAAAGAAACCTCCACTAAATGAAGAGATTGTTGCTCATATAAAGTGTAATCATTTTTCAAAAGGGCAGCAATCATTTTCCAAAAGGGCAGCGATGCAGGGTGGTACATGTCAGTAGACGAATTGGTTCCTGAAAATTATTGTGATAAAAAGCATCAGATTTTGTGATGGGAAGTGATACGATGGATGTTTTGTTCGATTCAGGTCTGTTAATCACATGTTAAATGTGAACAGTTCTTATATCAGTTAAGTTCATTTGGACATGTATATTGACCTATTAAACATACATACACTTTTGGATCTTCATGAGCTGCTGTTTTAGAAAGTAGAGATGGCCCCAGTTTTATATATTGAAGGTACCAATCAGCATCGGGGTTGGTTTCAAAGCTCTTTATTGACCAGCATTGCAACCAAAGGTATCTAGAACTGATTGCATTATATTTATTACTTACATGTTGAAAAATTATTATCTTGATTAATATTGCAGGCAAAGCTCCATACGCTGGAGTGTAACCCATGGATTTGTGCTAGATGAGAGGGGTCTTAAAATGAGTAGATCTTTGGGTAAGGTCGTTGATCCACGTACTGTAATTGAGGGAGGGAAGAATCAAAGAAAGCTATAAAAGCTATTAGTTCTTTAAAATATCCCAGGTGAAATCACGCACCCACATAACCACAATAATGTCTTGCTGCAGCTACCTTTGATATGTTAATAGTTACATCTACAGTTTATGGCTGGATAACTTTATGACAGTGCACCGGCATCTAATTTGTATGAATTTGCTTGTTGATAACGGAGGTAAATAAAGCTTCGGAGACTGCTCACTTTAGCAAACTCATTGGTTCCAGTCTGAAGGTTAAGGTGTACCTCCATTCCTTTGATGATAACCTTGCTGCAAGAATAAGGAATATCTGTGAAGCTAAAGTTGATACGATGCTGACTCACTGAATCGCATATTCGTAACATCTCAGGTATTCCCGAATTATACTGTAGATGTGGCAAGATATATATGAGCATGTATGAAGACTTTAAAAGATTTATGAACAAAACTGTAAGAGGTATCAAAATGGGCGGGTTCTGGTAAAAAAAAAAAGCTAATGGCTGACCCGAAACATTCTCCGTCCACTTATTTAGTAAATGGTTAGTGTCTCTAATATTCTTACAAAAATATATTCTTTTTATGTGACTTAGGAAATGTTATGCATTAAAAATACACTGACAACTAGTTCTAATTCATATAATGCCTGTAGCTTACATCCTCACAGACACACATGAACACAAAGAGTATGACAACTCTATGGAAATCAACCTGTGTAAACAACATTTCCTATACAAAATATGCATTCAGCCCTCCTCACACCATTAACAACATGGACTGCAGAATTTAGAGAGGCATCATCCACATCTAGAGATCACATAGACTTGAACCACAGATATCCAGAACATGTTGTTTTATCACAACTTTAAGATTTTCACATCTCACTAGCCCCCATCCAAATAAAAAGTTCTAACCTATACTTATTCATTGACCAAATATCATTCAGAATCTTTTAATCACTTCTACAGCTGGTAATTCATCTGCACAAACCACTTTTCTCTACTCTTTTTACTGCTAGAGATTGTTTGACCTTTAGGCTTAGTAACTTCAGTCTGATATGTTCACACAAACTGGTAATGTCTGCTGTAAATTGATCATGTTAATGATACCCTTTATTACCCCAGACTTCATATAAACTAGAAAGCCTACGATTTTTTGGGCAACTGGACAATGGTTTGCTTCCGTTGAGAGATTCAGAGAGGCTGTAGTGAATGTGATTAGCAAACTCGTACGGTCTACCTCTCAGGTATCCTGAAATCAAAATCTCTCACTTCCAAAGTTCTTAACTCCCTTTGCGTTAACAACATCAGAACAGTAAAAAAAAACCAAACAGGATACGAACAGAGAAAATCTAACTAACTTAATGACGGCTACAGATTTTGTTTCTATACATACTTGCCATTAAATTTTTATTTCTATAAATTAAATTACCGTTGGATCAAACTTAATGGCCATTATATATGTCGCAATTTAGAATATTAATTTTTATCTTATGATAAGAACTTTTGGTCAATGTGCCAAGTATGAGGGCAATCATTTCCCAAAAGGGCAGTGTTACATGCTAGTAGAAGTTTGTATCGTGATAAAACATCATATTATGTCAATGGGACTGACACGATGGATGTCTGGTTCATGTATAATGACATATTAAACATACATAAATTGCAGAATCTTCATGGGCTGCTGTTTTAGAAAGTAGAGATGGCCTCAATTATCCTGCAGATTATATATTGAAGGTATGGCTACCCATGGATTTAACCGAGTAAATCTTTAGGAAAAATGGGCGGATTCAGAATATATAAAGCTTTGGAGACTGCTCGCACTGGCGAAGGTGGACCTTGAAATTAGGGAATATGTGTGAAGCTAAAGTTGATGCTGACTCACTGAATATCATATTCATAACATCTTAGGTATTCCAAATAAGTATTGTGTCGATGTGGCAAAATGGGCTTGTTTTGGTAAAAAGCTAATGGCTGACCCGAAACATTTTTACTCTAATTTTTTAGTAAATAGTAACTGTCTTTAATAGTATTGCATAAAAGTATACATCATTTTATCTGACTTAAAAAAATTTGATGCACTAAAAATACACTATGGGTGACCTTTGACCCATTTGATCTTTCCTTTTAAGACAAATTTTTTTATTTTACCATTGACCCGTTTTTAACCCGAATACCCCAAATATAAGTAAATAAGTTGGATTGCCACACTAGTACATGGTGCTGAATTACACATCATTGTACGCATTTATATGTTATACTTCAAAGATCAAATAAAGATAAAGTGATAGATATAGCAACATTAGTTGAAGGACCCTATAAACAATGAATTTTTTCATCAGTTTCTGTGCTGGTGTACAGCTGCAAGTTGGCAATAGCTGTGTACTGCTGTTTGGTTTTGTGTCTGCAAGTTGGCTCATTTCATCTACAAGTCCAAGTGGTCCAAAGTTGTTAATGCATCCGTGATTGTTTTTTTAGCAGCAAGTGGGTATTGGTGGCCTTTACTTCCTTTGGGAGTTTTATATTCTCATGTGGGTACTGGTTTTATATTGTATTATTATTGTTCTAGTAGTTGCCGAGAAGGCGCCCATCATATTGATGTTCATTGTTTTGTTACTTATTACTATTCAAACTTTGAATTATTCAATAAAAGGGGAGTTTCCTATACGCTAGAGACAATTTGTGGGAACTTAATAGTAAGTCAAAAAGTCAATAGTCAACTAGAATAATAATGCAAGTACCACACACTTGATGTGTGAACGTAAAGGTGGTTGAGAATACAAGACATATAAGTTGAAGAAAAAATAAAACAAACTTGATGGGCGGACCGAATATGATATTAGAGCTTCATTTTTACTATATCTTATGGTTACGTTAAAAAACTTTACTAGAGCAATAAACCAGTCAACCATGGTGACCTATTTGATTGCTAGTCTTTAAAGAATATTTTTGGTGCCTTGTATAATAATGTTACATGACGTATCACGTTTCCAGAAAGCTTAGACTGTTTGTAATTATTATTTCTAAAAGGTACGCAATTGACTCATTTATTCGGGTTAGGTTTTATCTCTAACAAGTCAAACGGGTAAAATCAACAAGATTAACTACTAAGACAATAATAGAAAGTAAGTTGCAAGTGTAGTATCAACATACTGCATATTCAAAACTTTGCCACAAAAAGTGTTCCGTGCCTACCCGACCAAACTCTCAGCATGTGCCATAAACTCTCGGACATGGGGCAAAGACAACTTAATGTTCGAGGCAACATGGTATAACTTGTATTTATTATAGTATGCTTTTACGCGGTTGGATGTTTTATTATGAAAACAAATGTAAATGATGTCAAAGGAACAACAATATGAATAAATTAGTTCTAGAAACAGAGGTTTATGTAAACTAATCAAGTTGGCTCTTTTCTTGATCACGCCAGTATCTGCCGACTTTGCTATGATGTTATTGCTGATCAACAACTCCTGTTGCTAGGAAATTTATGTAAGATACAAAACAGATTAGCAAATGACACATGAGATGACTAATCAATGAATACATTTTATTGTTAGTCGGCCAATTTAATAACAAAGAACATGGACAGGTTTACATTGAAGAATTCCTATTATGTATTTGTTGATTATTTCATGTGTTGGTGACTCATAAGGATTCATTATCATCATTACATGTATATAAATATGCATGTAACGCGCTTGATGAAATGGCTTAGCGAAATGGTTTTAAAAATTGGAAGCCACATATTTTGGATCGCTTGAATAATCATGTTACCCTGTCACTTTATATATCATCAACTCTTGAGAAGTTTTGACATCTTTTTCTTATTAAACCTCGAATAGAAGTTATGTTACTTTTGGAATTGTAGTTTGTCTTACAGCTTGTTCAAGCGGTTAATAAATTTTTTGATTTAACATTCAATACGAAAATGGTCATTTAGTTGCACACAATTCTATTAGCAAAAGTAAGTAGAGTATCACCAAATAATTCTAACCACACAACATCCACATCCCTTATCTGCCAAAGTTTTATATAAACAATAAATAAAGACTACTAGGCATTAAGCACATTGAATTATTGTTCTAGTAGTTGATGTTTGTTGTTTGGAATTTGATTAATAGACCTAATACATAGGCCTAATCATGGACCTAATGCTTACTGTATAAGTATTTTAAGCATTAGGTCCATGATTAGGCCTATGTATTAGGTCCCCTATCAAGGTTCTTGTTGTTTTGTTAATGGTTAAAAGTCAATAGTCTACTACAATTAATAATGCAGAAACCAGACCACCGTTCATTAAAAATAACAAGGAACCCACACGCTTATCGACATCTTTCTATATATATACAAACACAAAAACTGAACATATTTTTAGGTTTATCACCCAAACACTCCTTCACTTCTTTTTTAAACAACCCCACACCCTTTTTTGTTTAGATTAACAAACACATACATACATTATGTCTTCAATTAAAGACATGATTGAACTGATGGAAATAATGTCCGGTTGGAAATCACTAATTGAAGACGACCAAGGTAATAAGTACTTGGCTTCGGTGGCCGTTACCCATTATCAGGAGAAGAAACTCAAAGAAATAATGGCTCAGGTTGTTTGGGATCAAATGGACTCTCAATCATTTAACAATTTTAAGGAAATAGCATATGACTGCTTGAATGAAGAACGATCGCAACGCCCAAATATTGATGAGATTATCGCGAGACTTGAGAAAGCGTTAGAATTTCAACTGGAACATCATAAGGCGGTAAGACGGTTTTTCTCTTCAATCTTTCTACCTTAGTTTATCGTGGGTGCCACTTTATTTACTTATCACCTTCTACCTTTAAATTATTAGTTAATAGGATAACATGCACTTCCTAAACTATAAAAAGGATCTTATTTTAATTTTTATCCACAAATATATTATGATAATAACTACTCCGTATAAAGTAGAAAATATATACAGACTATACAGTCATACAGATTTAGCTTAAATTCAAGATCAATATAACATACAAGGCAAGTATATACCGCAACATGTGTTTGAAAAGGTTCACAAATTTCATCAAACACGTCGTAGGTGTTGAGGCATAATCTGGCGCGGGCTGGATTCAACGACTCTCCCTGGGCCGTTAGTCGTCTTCTCGAGCCTTGAGTAGACCTGTCAACAAAGAGAACCCGTTAGGAGTGGACTGTTAGAATTTAAGTATCATGACATTCATATAATTAAGTATACAAAGTAGCACATAATAGCGGAAGCAAAAGATCAAATATAACATATAAATTGTTAACTAAAACGTAAATAGAAAACATACCTCAATTGCAATTCTTGATTGGGATTGAACAAGTGATGAACCCTAATTAGGGTTTATGTAGATCTTTGTTAAACCCCTTACCTTTTTGTTTAACGATCTCTTGATAACAACAATAGTGTGTTGTTACCTCGTTCTTGTACACACAAACTAAACCGTATTAAGGTTATGCAAGTAAAACACAAGAAAACAATTTTTGATTAACAAAAATCGAAACCCTTAGGGATCTAGGGGTGTTCGATCGGTTTTGGAACCAAAGAAAGAGAAGGAAGAGTTTAGGGATAATTGTGTGTAGAAGAGATGTGAAAACCTAGAAATCCCAATTGTATTTATAGGCTTAAGATATCTTGGAGTCCAAGTTTGACAAGGATTGGGTTACCCCATCCCCTTGGCCGATCGGTTGGAAGCCCCAAAGGGGTGTTCCGGATCCTTCTTGACTTACCAATTAATCCACAATTATACTTTCCTTATCTTCGTCTAACGGTCGTTAGTCATTTAACGAAAAATACTAACGATCGTTAAATTCTTGTGTTAATAATAAATATATAAAATACATTTATTATTATTCCTTAATACTCATTTGTATCGTGTGCAATCCCGAGGTCTCGCGTTCGATTCTAGACATTTACACGTTAATACTTAACTATATTTCAACAGCTCCCACTTAGTTAAACATTAACTGCAAAATGACATTGGTCGGCGTCTTGCAACACTCCAATGCCCCTAGTTCAAACCGAGCTGAGTTTCCTGAAAAACCCTTAACGATTCATCGTTATTATTATCCTTTTGTTTCTAATACTCTGATTAATAAAGAAATACATCTTTATTAATATTCAGTTTCTCGTATATAAATAATTGAACAAAATTACCAAAACATATTTGGGCGTGGCCACGCAAACATTTTGTCAATCTTACGAGTGGCCCATAGTATTAAACTTCAAAACAAATTTGAAGGAACAAATTCTTTCTTGACTACGAGACTAACCCATGAACTTTGCAACACTTCTGAAAACAACCCTTATAACTACCAGTTACGGATAGCGGTAGATTGCTCCACAGAAATGCAC
>LBNU01013435.1:5703-29146 GCA_014162995.1 Artemisia annua
CGCTTGTCCACCTGACACCATGCATCGCAGTCGGCGTCGCAAGGAGTGCTTGAAATTGCGGCTGGTTCAGATTTGAATGCGAACCAGGAGAGGAGCAATCTATGTGTGTTGGCTACTCTCAAGGGATCCTTGAGAAGTTGCAATCCCCACCAGGCATACCTGACCGATTGTAGTATAGTGTAGCGGCAAGTACCGGTGATTACCCGGTGTTACAAGGTAGCGAATCAGAGGTCGTGATTATATGCGATATTGAAACAAAAGCTACTGTAAAAACTTTGTGTTACGAGTTTTATAGCATGGTTCATTAACGCGCGCCAACGGGAAAAATTGTTCGCGTAAAATCATAGTGAGTTAATTTAAATATTTTAAACGAATAGGCAGACTTAATAGATCTAAACACGTTACGTGTACGGGTATTGTAGTTTGACAGAAGTGAGTGAGGCTGGAGGTTCAATTATGTTTGTTAACCGTGCATAAGTGCATCGAGCTACTAGCACCCTACAGAATATGAGATCAAATCATATGATATGATTATTAATAAAAGATTATTGAGATTAATATATCAATTAAAAGAGAGAGAGAGAGCGTCATAGTGAATAATCTGTTAGTTAGTGACGGGGTGTGTAGGAATTATCTTAGAGAGAGTGTTTAATCTTTAGATTTTCTGTTTACGACCCTAACTGATCTTTAATGTATCTGATTGATTAGTTGTTATTTGAAGTATAATTGCTTGAACAATGGATTCGCTTAGAGTTTCTGGTATATAGCCTAATTTATTAGGGGTGGTTAGTACCAATTCCCCATAATCTATATTGTATCAGCTCCTCACTTTAAATCCTAGTTATTGCAATGTATATTTACCTGTATGCCGGACGAGAAAGTGTAAACTCGCTAATCATAAATTATTTATCATTAAACAGTGTGGATATTCACTTGTATGAATATAACGCCGGTCTAAGCATTTAAATAGTTTAATACTCAAAATAAATACCTTAAAGTACTTACCTTGGTATACTATTGGCGTGATTCTTAAAAGACGTTCAAAAATAAATAATGCCATGAATATAACACAATATTATTATCCGTAAGTATCCTTCCAGTTTTCTTAAGCCTAAATATGATATTACCCCTCATAATTATTAATAACACACCA
Organism: Artemisia annua; assembly: GCA_014162995.1. Classification (NCBI taxonomy): domain Eukaryota; kingdom Viridiplantae; phylum Streptophyta; class Magnoliopsida; order Asterales; family Asteraceae; genus Artemisia; species Artemisia annua. The sequence goes on from LBNU01013435.1 coordinate 6,857, forward strand.
TTCATATATCAATATCAGATTAGTTTAATGGTGCATATTGCATTTTATAAGCACCTATCTTCAGCATATATACCATAAGAATTAGTAACCAGTTATCAACCTATAGCATTATCCATACTATGAAGGATAATAAGAAATAAATTGTAAAATCAATAAACACACTCAAGACATTACTCTTATAATACGAGCACTTATATATTTTATGATGTACTTATTTAACAACAATGAAATTACAGTTGGTATAGACCAAGGTTACAACCTAATTAAGCTTTATTCAAAATATATTTCTATTTCAGTTTCGTTTACACTAGTGTTGGCAAATCTTTACACTTTACTCCTCAATCGATATCATTTTGCAAATTTAGTCCCAATAAGTTAAAGTCTTGATAATGTTAACTTTGTATTTTTATAAAAAGTTACCTCCGATTACTTTATCCTTATGATATTTATAAGTCAGTTTTTTATTATTTAATTAAAAGCATTTCGAAAATGCCTTTTTTGATTTTAAAAGCGCGAATAATCTGTTGTACGAAAAGAGTTGGGGCTCGTTAGCCCTAGTTTGGGCCCAATTCGTTTATAAGAGTTTTGAGAAATATCGAGCAGCCTAAGGATTGGGTCGTAGTTATCGGCCTAGCATTAATGTGTTTATAAGTCTTGCATGTTTTCGTTATTTTGGTTTAGCTTTGTGGTAAGGATTCAAGTAAGTCGAAAAATATTATATTATGCTAAATACGTATAATATGAATGAATACAAGGGTCCTTTCTAAGTTGTTGTTTGTGTTTATCGAATATTGATGTTAAGTATAGTTTTGTGTTTTAACCGTGAAAAATTTCCGTGCATGAATTTGAAAGTTAAGAGTGAATACATAACCAAAAGGAAATGGGTTCCGCACTTACAACACAAAGCTGGTGGTGACGGTACGTAAGGAGTGACATTCGAAACGATGAAAACGAACGAGAACAAGGAGAATCCGAGCCTAACCAAGCTTCCAATGTGACCAACTCCTTAAGCTCACTCTAAACGACTTCTCGACCCTAGGAGCTTAAGACTTGGACCGACTTCCTTTCCTTCTTGCTTCTCACTCGTCACAGTAACAAGATGAATGAGTGTTTGTTGTTTGAGTGAGTAACTGTGAGGTTGAGTTGGTGAGTACAAAGTGTGAGAAGAGGGTCACATAAATAAGTAAAATGAGTATGGTAGTGTGTATATTTTTATTACAAGCATGCTCCATAGTTTTCAACAAAAGGAGATGGGAATTGTGTTGGGTCGGCATGCTTTGTGTTCCCAGCCGAAACATAGGGACCGGTAGGAGGGCAAGAGACACATTATCCATTGTATTTTGAAGTCTAAGTGGTCAAGGTGTGGTGTAGAGACTTGTTTAATGACTTTAGGAGTAGGATTAGGGTGGCTTGTGTGCTTGGTTTCTTCTCATACGCAACCCATAGGAAGAGAATGGGACTTGACTTGTTTGATTTACTTTCTTGGTAGCCATACCTTCTTAGGATGAGTTTATTATGTTAAGTTGTTGTATATATATTGTTAAGCCTTTGCAATCCTTGTGTTGTTTAGTGTATAGCCATACGCACCAAGGAAAAAAAAAAGGAAGAAAAGATTTTATACATGATTCGTGAATTCCCGGCCCAAAAATGTGGAGGCATTCGGCCCAAATAAAAAAAATGACAATCGGGTAGCTTGTTTGGTCCGTTAAGGCCCAAAAGATTTTGATGTGAATCGAGTTGGTACACAAGTGAGCTATTCGAAACAGGGTTAGCTAAAACAAATCCCATCGGTTGTTGTTTAGAAATTTGTAGATGTGTGAATGCATATGTATACATATATATACATTTATATACGAAATAAATAACTCTCAAAAAAAATGGTTAACTAGATATGTAATCCAAATTAGTTTGGTATGTCATAAAAAAAAATTTAACGATTCTAGTTTACAATGCTATAATCATTGGGAAAAAGTGCGGGGGCTACATTTGATCACATTTAATCACGTCTTCTCCCCCTCAAAAATAGCATACCGTGATATTTTTAATATCAACTGATTAAATAAAAGCATTTGGAGAGAAAGACGGACTTTTTCGCATGAAATTGGAACATTTTCTTTTTGATTTTTTTACTCCCCCTCAAAGAAAGCATATTGTTTAAACATAAAGTTTAAAATCAATTTTAATGGATTTAGAGGGAGTTTTTTTTTTGAAATACGAGTTATGTACTGAAATGTACACAAGTCATTTTGTTTTGAGGCTAAGTGCTTAAGAAGTTTTGAAACCGTGTTTATAATTAAGCACTTTCCTTTCTTTTGAAGCACGGGTTTCGTACAGAAGTATACGAAAGCCATAGATAAGAAAATTTAGAGAAACGACATGTTTTAGAAAACATTTAAATGCACTCTCGCTCAAGCATATGTACATATCCGTGTCATTTTTGAAAGGCATTTCTAGAAACGTACATAATATCGATTATACGAGAGACATGTCGTGAGACGAATATTTTTTGATTTTTTGATTTTATATTGTTTTTGAGTTTTTGAAAATTTTCTATTTTTTATTTTGTTTTTGTTGGTTTTTCAAATTTTGTATTTTCTTTTTTCAAAAATATTTACAGCGAAGCGGTTTTGAAAATGTTTTTCAAGGAGATTCGAGAAGACGTTCTAACTCCTCAGGGGTTAGGCTTCGCATGCCAATTCGTCGAACTAATTCGTCAAACCTTTCTTTTGGAAGGGCTTTAGTAAATAGATCGGCAAGTTGGTAATCCGTCTTAACGAAATGAATTTCAACTGTACCATCTTCTACGTGCTCTTTTATGAAGTGGTAGCGGACTCTAATGTGCTTCGTCTTAGAATGATGCACGGGGTTGCACAAGATGGCTATGGCACTTTTCGAGTCACAATACATAGGTATTCTGTCGAAAGTAAAGCCATAATCTGTGAGCTGTGTCCGCATCCAAAGAACTTGGGCACAACACGCAGATAGAGACACATACTCGGCTTCCGCGGTTGACAGTGTAGTGCAATCCTGTTTCTTACCCAAAAATTGTGCTCCACCTGATGTACTTTTTGCTGTAACTTGATCACCTGCATGGTCGGCATCTGAAAATGCTGTTAGATTAAACCCCGAATCCTTCGGATACCAAAGTCCCATGTTAATGGTTCTTCGAAGATACCGAAAGATCCGTTTAACCTCTTTGAGGTGAAGTTCGGTAGGCTTTGCCCGAAACCGTGCTAAGAGACAAACAGCAAATTGAATATCTGGTCGACTAGCAGTTAAGTACATGAGAGAACCAATCATACTCCGATATTTCTTCAGATCTATGGGTTTCCCGAATAAATCAGCACCAATTTTCGGTGAAGTGACCATTGGAGTACCAACAGAGTCACAATCTTCCATGCCATGTTTCTTTAAAATCTCAATTGTATATTTAGCTTGATTGATAAAAATACCACTAGGGGACTGATGTACTTGTAAACCAAGAAAGAATTTTAGTTCCCCCATCATGGACATTTCAAATTTGCTTTTCATGAGATTTTCAAATTGTTTTGAAAGATTAGGATTGGTTGATCCAAAGATGATGTCATCGACATAAATTTGAACAATTAAGATGTCATCTTTGTGTTTTTTAGTAAACAAAGTTTTATCAACCGTTCCTGTGGTGAAATTGTTTTTCAGCAAGAAAGAAGACAGTTCGTCATACCACGCCCTTGGAGCCTGTTTCAAACCATAAATGGCTTTCTTAAGCCTGTAGACGTAGTCTGGATGTTCTTTGTCGACGAATCCCTCTGGCTGCGTCACATACACTTCCTCTTTCAAAGTTCCATTCAAGAACGCAGTCTTAATGTCCATCTGATAGACGGTGATGTTTTTGTGAGCGGCATAAGCTAAGAAAATCCTGACTGCTTCAAGTCTAGCAACGGGCGCGAATGATTCTTCGAAATCTATCCCTTCTTCTTGCGGATATCCTTTAGCCACAAGACGAGCTTTGTTGCGGATTACAGTCATTTCTTCATCCAATTTGTTCTTCCACAACCATTTAAGATCAAAAACACGTTTCTCAAGTGGTCGAGGTACAAGTTCCCAACTATCGTGTAAATTGTATGAAAGAATTTCATCCTGCATCGCTTCAATCCACGGGTATTCTGCCATTGCCTCTCGAATGTTCTTAGGTTCTTTCAAACTTAAAGCACAGATGTAGATACATAATTCGAGATCGGTGGCAAGTTGTCTCCTCGTCTGAACTGGCCTGGATGGTTCACCAATGACATGTTCGATTGGATGGTCTTTAGTCCATTTGAGTGTAGAAGGGTACCTTGAATTCAACATATGCGTGTTAGATGGTTCATGTAACCTCGAAGAAGATGATTCAGATTCAGAAGCAAACGGGTTTTCAAAAACTTCTTCTTCTTCGTCTAACGTAGCATTTTGTTGTGAAGATTCTCCTTGAAAAGTTGAATTTTGGTTTTGCTCATCAACTCTTGGTAGAACAATTTCAATCACTGGAGATGCTGGAGTAGATGTTGATGATGATGTTGAGGGAGTTGGTGCTTGAGTTTCGACTGTTGTAGATGCATCTTGTGTTTGTGGTGGTGGTGGTTGTTGATGTTGAGCGGGTGCAGCGGAATGTTGTTTAGATGCATTTGTCGAATTTCCACCATAATATTCATCAAACATGAACTCGAAGAAGTTTTCCAGTTCTTGACTTGTCGGTTTATCTGGTGTAGTTGACTGAGCTCCATTAGGTACGAGTCCTGAACTGATATGTCCAGAAGTCTTTCTGTTATGTTCGGGTCCTAATCCGGATTGATTAGAAGCCATTGGATTAAGCGCGGGTTCTAGAGTGAGTCTCTCAGAAGCCATTTGTGAAATCTCATCAAACTTGACATTCATCGTCTCCATTATCCTTCTCAATCTCCTATTATACACCCTGTATGCCCTCGAAGTTTCTGAGTAACCAATGAAGATTCCAATATCACCCTTAGCTTTCAATTTACCAAGATCTTCTCTGTCGTTCGTCGGATAGCACAAAGCGCCAAACACGTGAAGATAAGAGATATCTGGTTTTCGACCATTCACAAGCTCATAAGGTGTTTTGTTGAATCTCGGATGAATTAGGGATCGGTTTTGAGTGAAACAAGCAGTGGCGACAGCATCAGCCCATAAGAATAGTGGTGCACTGGAATAAATCAGCATTGTGCGAGCAGCTTCCACAAGAGTTCGATTTCTTCTTTCAACTACCCCATTCTGCTGTGGAGTTCTAACAGCTGACGTTTGGTGTGTAATACCAACATCTTCAAAATACGTTCTCAACTCCTGATTCGTGAATTCTGTGCCATTGTCTGTTCTTACGATCCTTACTGGAGCTTGAAGTAGAACTTGAATTCGCTTCAGAAAGGTGATGATGTGACCAGGTGCTTCATCTTTCGATCTCAAAAACTTTACCCATGTATATCTTGAGTAATCATCAACAATAACAAGAATATACTTCTTCCCATTGATACTTTCAACTCTCATTGGGCCACATAAGTCCATGTGTAACAGATGCAACCTTGCTTCCGAACTAGGTACGGTTTTGGGTTTATAGGTAGCTCTTTTGCTTTTTCCTTGTTCACATGATGGACATAAGTGATCTTTGGTGTATTTGAACTTGGGAAGTCCGGTGACGATGTTATCTTTTGCAAGTTTGTTGATGGTGTCGAAATTGAGGTGAGACAATCTTCGATGCCACAACCATGACTTTGTATCAGTTGCTCGTGTCATGAGACAAATTGGTGATGAGGATGCCATTTGATTGATATCGATTGCATAAAGGTTTGTGCTACGATTTCCAGTTAAGAGATCATCCCCAACCAAATTTCTGACAAAAACCTTATTTCTCCTGAATGCCACCTCTAAATCTGCATCACAGAACTGACCAACTGAAAACAAATTGTGTCCCAACCCTTGAACGTAGTAAACCCGAGTGATTAAGTAATTTCCAAACTGAAGATCTCCATAACCCGAAATAGCTGCAATGTGATCATTTCCGAAACGAACTGTTCCCATAAATTTCCATACAAAGTTGATCAGCAGCTTTAAGTTCCCGGTCATGTGCTTGGAGCAACCCGAGTCGACGATCCAAAGACAAATTTCGACAACCTGCCAATAACAGAAGAGTTCGTATTTGGAAACCTTGTGGAATTAGGTTCCATGGGGTTAGAGGTACAAGCAAAATCACATTCAGAGACGGGTGCAACTTGTTTAGCTTGAACTATTTCTAGTGTACCATCCTGAATTATGAATTCTCTACCCGTTGGAATCCATGCACAATAATTAAGGTAATCCCTAGGCGTGTAAATATTAGTGGTGTTCCTAAGTTTTTTAATTAGGTTGGCCACATATCTAGATTTAGCACTAGGTCCTTTTGGAACATCTTTCTGTTTAGGCATCACATTCTCATTCGCAGAAACACATTCATCATGAACATCATTAATTAAAGACTTTTTGCATTGTAAACCAACAGAGTCATTACATGCATTAGAAACAGTACGCTCGACATTACATTCAGATGAAATATGTCTCTTATTACAAAGCGATAAATTCCTATGGTGTTCTTCTACTTCTTCAACTTTATTCTTGCAACTACTCTTAGAAACAGGCGAGACTCTATTGTTCCTTGTATTGCTCCTAGGCTTTAGTCTGCTGCTCCTAGAGGTGCTTGCTACTCCTGTAGAAGGTAAGTTACACTCATTAGAATTTACTTTGTTGTCACTTTTAGCATCCTTAGGCTTAGTAGAATTATCCTTTGTGCATTTTTCATTAGTCCTAGTTGTTGAGGCACACGCAGTAGTGGGACTAATCCTAAAAAGGCCAGGTGCTAACACTTTTGGTTTATCGACAACAGCTTTGTTTTTCTCAATATTCTTTTCTTTTTCAACATTTTTTGGCAAAGGTGATAGAGTGACTGTTTTTGATAAATCTTTGTTCATATCGACTTTTGGAGCAAACCGAGAAATTGACATTTTTGGTTTTACAACCGAATTAAAAACATTTGGTTTTTCCGAAGTCTTTGGTTTTTCAAGCTTAGTTTCCACACCCTTTCCTTTTAAACTTTCAAGCTGAGACTTCAAAAGATCATTTTGCTCTTGCAACTTCTTGAAATCACGCTCATACGACAATTTGTCATACTTGCATTCTTCCTTTTTTCGATCAAGTTGTTTAAAACATGACACATTTTCTTTTTCAAGTTTAATAAGAGCATTTTCATATTTTGAAACGAGTGCGAAGGTCTCAGCTCGAAGTCTCTCATCATCCTCAACAGAATATGTTTGCAACACAATAGACATCACATCAGTAGACATAATAGCTTCGAAGAGAGAGTCATTTAAACTATCCAAAAGTTTCATGTTTTCTCGAGTTTCATTAACTTCCTTTACCAGGGATTTATGGTCCTTGACAAAGTCGGTTGTTTCTTTTAACAAAGCATTTTCAAGATGAATTACTCTCGCACTGATGTTATACAGTGGGATTGTAATTTCTGTTTGAAACACCTTTTTCATTTCTTTATGAAAACTCGAATGCCAATTTTCAATACCAATTGTGGTTTTGGAATCAACAATGCTTTGAAGAACTTTGATTCTCTTTTTCACATCATCAAGTATGCCTCTAGTTTCACTTGTGTTAAAAGGATTGTCTGACGACATTTGTTCCATTTTTGAAAGATTTTTAGAGACAACTTGTGGTTTTGAAAGCATTTTCTTGAAAATCGATAGTTTTGAAACATTTGGTGTTTGTTTTTGAGGGACAAAAGTGATTCCATTAATTTCGTTCCATTTGTTGTAATCAATAGGTTTTAAATCTGGATTCTTTTGCTTCATTTTATTGTGACTCTCTTCCGCATGAGCTATTGTGTCATCATAATCACGCACATAAGGAGGATCATGTTTCTCTAAAAGCACATTTCCATTATAAATCACATTCTGTTCTTGCCGAGCTTTCTTGAGATTACAAGGTGTTTGACCAAGAGCCATTTTATATTTTGTGTGGTAAATCGGATCTGTCTGATTTGCAATCATTTTATGAGATTGTGATGAATGACCCGTTTTAACCAACAAATCTTCAAGTTTTGCAATCTTATTTTCTGACTCTTTGATTTCTTCTAAAAGCTTATCTTCTTTCTTTGCAAATTCCTTTTTCAACTCATCCCGTTCTTTTTGAAGATTGGTATAAGCTGTTTTATGTTTAGAAAGTTGGTTTTGTAAATCAGAAATTTCCGCATTTAGGGATCTAATTTGCTTTTGTAAATTAACATCAAGTGTATCATATTTTATTTGCAAATGTTTTTCCCTTGAAACAGAATTTTGATAACCAGTTTCTAATTCAGACAATCTTTGTGTATGAAATTGAAAAGCTTTTTCTTTTTCCTTGTATCTCGCAAGCTCAGCGGTCAATTTAGCATTCGCGGCCTTAGCTTCGCGATTGACCTTTTTCACATTCTCAAACTCAATTTGACAATTAGTCAACAATGATTCAAATAAAGCACGTGTTTCCTCATCATTCTCAGCATGCTGTGAAACAAAGCCTCCATTATGATTCATATCGGGATTTGACGAATCAATATTGCTATTATTCGGCATTTCCTGGTATGTATCATAATCGTATACTGGTGTCTCAGAATGCTGTTCCTCATGAGGGGACATATTAAACATATCATTATTGTTGAAAGAATTGTTTAATGGTACCTCAGATATCACATTGGCATCAAAAACTGGTGGTGTCTCAGAATCTGTGTCATACTTAGCCTCCTGGAGATTCGCCATGAATATGCAGTTCGCATCAATATCTTCACAATCTTCCATATCATCCATGAGTGCCATGTAGTCAATCTCCTCAGCATTCAACTGAAATCCTGCTTGCTGCTTCTGAGCCAACATCAATGCTTTCTGCAAGTACTCAGGATTTTTCTTATCCACTCTAGAAGGACAGTTCCTTGCCATGTGACCGACACCCTGACAATTAAAACACTTAACCAAATTTCCCTGATTCACGTTCATATTCCCATTGTTCCCTCCAACCTGAGTTGCAACATTTCCAACCTGATTACCCATAGCCTGATTACCAACATACTGACCCCGCTGATTCCCAACAAACTGACCCATCTGGTTCCTTTGACCCATCCTATTTCCTGCATACTGACCCATTTGATTCTGATTCCCCATGTTAAAGCCCGTAGCATATCCTTGCTGATTGCCCATAACACCAACCATTTGGCCCGTATTGCCCATGTTGAACCTTGGTTGAGCAATCTGCTTGTTACGAGTGTTCGATGAAATTCGTTGGTTGTTGTTAGTTGGAGTTGAATAGCGTCCTTCGAATGCCTTAGTCAGAAGAGCAAATGCTTGAGTTATTGCAGCAAGATTCTCATCATTATCAGTGAATTCGGGTTCTTGGAATTGTTGATCTGGTAGTTGTTATGGAATGACTTCGTGTTGTTGTGGGTAGAGTGATTGTTGATAGATAGGTGTTGGTTGTGAAACGTATGGTTGTTGCACATAGTTGTGAGTGGAAGATGATGATGGTTGTTGTGTGTTCACTGGTAGAGGTGTTGGTGTTGTAGCAATGAGTGCAAGAGGATCTTGATTCTTAGCCACCTTTTCCTTCCTAACTTCATTTGCCTCAGCTTGGTTTTGCTTCAAAAAGTCATAGAGTTGATCATAATACACCTGANTGATTGTTGATAGATAGGTGTTGGTTGTGAAACGTATGGTTGTTGCACATAGTTGTGAGTGGAAGATGATGATGGTTGTTGTGTGTTCACTGGTAGAGGTGTTGGTGTTGTAGCAATGAGTGCAAGAGGATCTTGATTCTTAGCCACCTTTTCCTTCCTAACTTCATTTGCCTCAGCTTGGTTTTGCTTCAAAAAGTCATAGAGTTGATCATAATACACCTTATGAAGATTCTTTGTTTGGTTGACAATTGTGACATATCGACCCCATTCTTCTGGTAGATTGTTGATGAACTTGATGTTTGTCACAATTTGTCGTGGTTCCAACTTGTTTCTAATCAGCTCATTCATCAAGGTACAAAACCTGGTGTAGTATGAATCAATCTGTTCACCTGCTGTAGACGTGAAGTTTTCCCATTCTGTTAGAAGCTTGTTCTCAACATCTTGTTGCCCAATTTCCGTTCCATGACAAAGTCTTCTAACTCGTTCCCACGTAGCATAAGCGGTTTCACAACTGCCGACTGCAGCAAAGATTTCACGAGGTAATCCAAGTTGAATAAGATGCATTGCCATGTCATCTGCTGTAATCTGCTTCCAGTCTTCAGCTGTGTAATCTTCTTCTTTTTGGAGACGATAAAATGGTTGAGTAGGAGGTGTTCCTTCTGGATTTCCCGGATCAAGGATTTCTTTTGGCTGAAATGGACCATTTTCAATGGATTTGATCATGAGCTTGACATCGGTTTTGGTTTTGATGTAACGAAGCATACGGCTTGTCCATGGAAGATAACCACCTTTTTCAAGCATAGGAGGACGGTTCTCAGCATCGGCAGCATGAATATCTTGTTGAGTTGCCATTATGATTTGATTCAAAGTGACTTGTCGTGAAAGGTTGTTGTTGGATCTTTAGGATGAACTTAGGTTGTTGTTGTAGATTAGGTTTGATGAAACTTTCAAGGCGTTTACGGTTGTTCTTAGTGAGTTTGAATTTTCCCTCCAAAAATCTAATTTGACAATTTTCTTACCCAAAATTTGAAAAACACTATGAAATGCAATTCTAAGGTTGCACGAAAAATTTGAGTTTTAAAATTTTTGACGCCAAATTTTACCGAAAAAATTTGAATTTTGGCCTAAAAATGTGAATTTTTGGTCAAAATTTTCAACGTTATACCAAAATTTAAATCTCGCGTAAAAATTGAACGTTTAATCTCCTGTAAAAAATAAATTTTACTCAAATTTTCCTGCCAAAATTTAGGGTTGATATAGATTGGGTTTGTTTGATGAAGCTACGTTGGTTGATTAAAGGTTTTCGAACTCAAATAAGCAAGAACTATGATGCTCGCAAAATCCAAATCCCAAACTCGCAAAATAACTTCGATACTCGCTAAGTAATCTGATACTCGCTTGAATTCTTCTTGATACTCGCTAATATTTGTTTGATACTCGCTAGGAATAGTTTGATACTCGCTATGACTTTGATACTCGCTAACGAAATCTCATACTCGCTAAAGAAAGTTCATACTCGCTAGAGTTTAGATGATACTCGCTAAATTTGGGATGAAACTCGCAAAGTTTTGGTGATACTCGCAAAGTATAAAGACCTTACTCGCTAACGATAAGGCTCAAAGGCATACTCGCCATATGTATTTGATACTCGCTAAGCAAAAACACTACTCGCTAAAGTCAGAATTCAATACTCGCTAAGGAAAGAACGATACTCGCTAGGAAACAGAATCCAAACTCGCTAGAATTTACTTCCTACTCGCTAACAAAGTTCAATACTCGCAAGATTTTTCAAATAAATTCCATACTCGCTAAACCCCATTTCAAACTCGCTAAACCCTAAAAATTTTTAAGTTGTACGAATTTTTTGATGGAAGAACGAGTTATGTTTGATCCTAAACGAGTCTAAACCAATCAAAACACCAAAAAACCTATAACCTTTATCAAACCAAACTTAACTTGTGCAAGAAGAAACCATTCGTACCACAAAAAAACCAAACGAGCCAAATAATACCATACAACCCAAAAACCAAACTAAATCTAAACCAACCTAAATCTATCCCTTGGCTCTGATACCACTTGTAGGAGCCTGGTAACAACCTAAATCACGACTTTCTTCACCTAAATCTAGAGAGAGAAAGAGAGATGTAGAGAGAGAGAGATGGGAGGATCATGTGTGTGAAATATAAGCTATGTTATTACCAAATGATCAACCAAACCTCAAAGTGAGGTTATACAATAGTATATATAGGAGTGAAGTCTAGGGCTTTCTATCTTATACATATTTGGCCCTTCGACTTTCTAGTTATTGAATATTGAACATATAACTTCTTAGAATACTTTCTAACGCAACCTATTACATGATTCAAGAATATAATGACCGACACTTCATAATATAAAAATACGATGCTAACATCATTAAATGCTCCTTATATCTCCACAAGTTATCTAACTGCCAATTTAACCTTTTCCCGCCAAATTGCAATTCAACGGCCAAGATCAAAAGTAGCCATCCAAGGGCTAAGAATGAAGTGGGAATGAGAGAGAAGTACTCCTGGGTCCTTATAAGTATAAGAAAATGAAGAAAGAAGTATTAGTTAGCTAATGTAGTTTATAGCTTAGTGTAGTATGTCGACTTAGTTAATTTTCTTAATTCCAGTGTACTTTTTAGTTTCAAAGTTGTATCCTTAATGTTTTCAGTGTATAAAAAAACTCATTTCCATCATCAATTTAGGGGGTGTTTCTTTTTTTTGTTAGCTAAGGGATGCGTGGGGCCTATGTGGGACCCACGGCTGTTAAATGGTCTTAATGGGGAGAGTCTCCATTATACCACTCACATGGGGATAGAGGCATTAGTGGAAAAATGGTGGGCTCCACATAAAAAAAAACATTATTATATACTTTGTGTGGACCCATTCCCTTAGCTAAGGGAAAAAGAAACACCCCCTTAATCTATCTTATTTAAGTTCAGTTTGTACAAGTTTTTCATGAAATTCTCAATATGGTGTAATCTTGTTTAAAAGATTGTTTCAGTGTTTCATTAAGTTGACTTAAGCTCACTTGTAAGCTTTTATAAGTTTACAATGCATTTAATCCAGTTTAGCTCATAAATACCAAAAATACTAAAAAAAAAAAATAGTTCATAATTCAAAAAATCAAAGAAGAAGGAGAATGATGCAAGGAGCAAGGTTAATTTTGGATTGCCTTTGGTTTTAGAACCTCAGGGGAGGGGTTAGGATGGTTATTTGGTCTTGGGTTCACATTTTTAATCTTGGATGCCATTTGTAAGCTCAATTTCAATTTTTGCAATTTACTGTAGAATGGTTTAATTTTGTGTTGTTCCTGTATTTTTGTGTTTATTAGTAGTATTAGAGTTGGATTGATGCCATTTTGTTGCTGTTTATGGATTGGATTCATGTTTGTGCCTTAACTTGTTTAACAGTCAAATTTTCTTGCTTAGCATAATAGAGTAAAGGTCTTGATCTCTACATAATTTAGCTTCTAATAGTGTCCATAGGTTCATTTGGTCATATTGCATAAGTAGCATAGCTTGAATCTTTCATTTGCTTTGAAATTCATAAAACTAGTTTGTTTAAGGGAGTGTTTGGAACAACTGTGTTCCAGGTGTTCAAGAATGTTTTTGCTGTTACAATTAGTTCATGCATGTTTCGTTAGATCATAGTAGCTCAGTTTAACCATAAAATCCAAGTGTCCTTTGTTCAAAAGTCAAAAAGATCTTTAAATCTCCATTTTTCCTTCACTGTTGGAATTTCAGGTTCCATAATCTTGCATATTAGTTTATTAGCTGTTAGGATTGCTTAATTAAGTCTCATCATAGCTTATTATAACATAATCATTCAGTAAATTGGGATTAAATCTCAAAAAAGTTAACTTATGTGTTTTAATTAGAAAAGTTAAATAGCATAGTGAAATCAGTTTTTCCAAAACTTGGAGTATTCTTCATGATCTTGTTTTTGATGTATTGGATCTGAAACTTTGGGAAATTAAAGTTCACCAGCTCAGCTTTATTGTCTATATTTTAGTTTATTTTTTATATTTTTTTAGTGCTTATATGATGGCTTATTTTGACCTGTTTTAAGGAAACCTCCCCTGCACCAGGGGTGTAAGGTTCATAAGCTCATTTTCAAAAAACTTTTATCTTGTTCATTACTGCATAATAGCCTTAGATATTTGTTGTTTTAGATAGCTTATTATCTCATCTTTCTATTCTTATGCTTATTTTCCATTATAGTGCTTATTTTCATTGCTTATTTTGGTCTCCAAAATCCTATCACTGAGATACTTGCACTGAGTGATCAGTGTATAAGGCCATGTTCACAAGCTCATTGTGAGCTTATCAATGGGTCCCCCTCTATGTAACTTAGCTTTTTGGAAAGCTCACACATCAATCTTATTAGATCCAGGTTTGTTTTGCACTCTTGAGCTTATTGGATAAGCTAAATTGAGGCCTGCAAATCACCCAAAGGCCTGTTTGTTACTCAGTATTCGCATTTGCTTATTTTCTTCTTTCCAGCTTATTCACTTTGCTTTTTCTATTTGTTTCTGCTTATTGTGCTTAATCTTAGTACCTTTTAGATTATTTTTACTTTGGTGTTTAGATTATAGCTTTTTAGATAGCTTTTCAAGTCTCTAAATTCCATATTAGCTTATAAGCCCAACTGTCAAGCTATTAAGCTTGCATTAAGCTTATTTTTGTGTTTCAAAAAGATTTCTTTTATAAAAGTTGTTAAATATCAGTGTTTAAGTGTTTGTGTTAAGTTGAAAATCAAATAGAAAAATAAAAAGAAAAAAGTGTCAGTCAAGGGATTCGAACCTGGGACCTTGTGGTACTTGTGACAAAACCAAAACGAACCCAGGCACCATCTCCCCTATGTGTGTTTATGTGTTATAGTTTTCCTTTCTTTTTCATATAGTACACAATTTCTTTTAAGCTTATATATACTTATCAGCTTCTTTCTCAGCTTATTTTTAAGCTTTTTGCCACTTTTATATTTTTTATAGCTTTATTATACTAATAAGTATTTTTTATAAAAAGTTTTAGAATTATCACTGTTCATTTACTATTTATTATAATTTTAAATTAGTTTAATTAGTTAATAATTAGTTTTTAATTAATAATAATTAATTAAATAGTGTAATAAATAATTTTAATTTTCCAATAATTTTATTTTATTATTAGGTTCATAAAAATATAATTTTCACACCGCTAGGATTTTTATAGCTTAAAACCCACTTTTTATTTCGTTCGTTAAACGTAGTTTTTAATTAAACATACATGTTTTTAATCTTTAAACGTTTCTAGATTATTTGCTTTCACGTTCTTGTTCTTATAGCTTGTTTAAGCTATTTCCTTTCATAGTTTCTTAGTACACTCACCCCAAACCCTATTCCTGTTCATAATCACCCGATCACAAATCCGTTTTAATACCATTCACACCTCGTCGGGACTTAACGACCCGGGGAAACTCTGTACTCCTTGGTTAGTTGGCCTAAGCTGTTTGACTATATTGACCACATCAGTGGTTAACTTTAGTTGACCGTTCAGAGCCAATCACATAGCCTGTATATTTGGTCCCAGATTAATAAACATGTCGTTCAACTCACTTATTGTAAACTCTTAATCTTTTAAAATCATGTAATGCAATATGATGCAAAAATACATGATTCCACGTATCATGGTAACATGGTATTGACGTTCTGGTTGTTGTATTATTCACCAATGTCCTTGGAGAACACCAAAAGCACATTAGACATCTTTTCGTGAACTTGCTTGTCTCCTTTTAAAGTAACCATGTTTCTCTTCTTGTGCGACTGTAAACGATTTCATGAAAGTTGCCCAGTGTGTATAAATTCCGTCAGCTAAGTAATACCCTTTTCAAACCCAACTCCATTTACCTCAAACGTAGCTATAGGGGTGACGTCATCAAAAATGTCATCGAATAACAGATAATTATCTAAAACATTAATATCGTTATCCGCATCCGCTACCCCAAAAAGTGCATGCCAAATCCACATTTCGTGCAAAGCAACAGCTTCAAGCATTATAGTTGGGTATTTTCTTATCACCCCTACCATATTACCCCTGCCATGACACCGGAAATTTCTCGATTACTGTTAGGTCACCATATTGTAAACACAAGTATAGGTTTTGGTAGAAACAAGATGAGAATAGAGTTTGGTTGATTAAATCAATATGAAAGATGAAAGTGCAAGGGTTTCTTTAAGATAATGAAATAACCAACAATTGTTATGTTTACATGAGCTTATTATTTATAGGCAAGGTCTAGGGCAGCACTCCCTTCCCTTCCTATCTTGCAAAACGTGGGCTTTAGAGGCCCATTGGACACTTACATAACTTAATACATAAACATAAGTAAGATAAATAAACTAGCAACCTATTACATAATGTAGAAATGACCGAGACTTGAGAGATTACGTAAAACGTGATCCTAACAATCTCCCCCTAAGGGTCGGTCATGAGGACTAATAGGATTGCTCGACGTCTTTTTCTTTGTCTTTAAATGTTGACTTTCACGGCTTTAGACGTCTTCAAAAAATTCGTTAGCAAAATGATTCATCGTTCTTTGTTCTTTGTCTATGATGATGTGATAGTGATCAAGTGATGTCGTAGTCTGCCATTTGTCACTTTCTTAGTCTCCAGTGGATCTGCGCCTTTCCAACATGTTCATACATCTTTGACATTGATGCTTACATACTTTAGTAGCTCTTATTTCTTTGTTGAAGATTCTTTGTGTTGACATAGAATCCTTCTTTGAATGTTGCTTAGCATTAGATCATTGTCTTTTTACTTTGTAGATTCTTTCATTCGACATAGAATCTTTCTTTGACTGATATAATGCATTGATCTTTGATGAGAGCTTTCATAGTCGTTGAAATGTAGGTATGAGCATGTAGACTTTGGTGTTCAAGATGGTAGTTGTACCTGCATTGAAATAGTTAGCAAAAATATGTCCGGTACTTACAGGTTTGGAATTAGAATTTGTCGACAGCATAGTGTGAAGACTCCTTCTAATCCTTACCAAGGCCGTTCCTAATCGGATACCCCCTAGAGGGCTTACACAGACATACATAAGTACACCCACGATTAGGTGAGTCGCTGGAGATCACCCCACGACTGTAGACCGTTTGGAACCATCGTAAACACTAAGCGTAATCCACAAGGAATCACCGAAGTGACATGCTGTCAGGGCTGTTTGATGTTGACCCTGGCAGGATTTCTGTTCAATCATTCGAGAAATACATAAGTAAATCCCTCATAAACGTTCAAGGCAGATTGCTAAGATCTGCGTAGGACTCGATAGTTTACACTTAGTGTCCAATGATGTAAGACACTAGTGTAGAAGTATTATGTGTTCCTAGGATATCTTTGATGTATCTCGTGGCTCAAGACTCGATTTGTGCACAATTTGGTCGTCGGAGGTGTGGAGCAGAGTACCTCCTTTTCAATATCGACACACTCGTAGTGAATGGTCAATAGATTATGCAGGGTTCTCCGTGAGAATGAAACAAGTATCTTTTGAGAGACACTTGAGTGGCTAAGAAGGTTTAGGTGCATTGCGTCACTGGGTCCATGACGTCTTTATCTTCAATACCGGTGTTGTCTTATGATTGGCCGCAAACGGTCAGACAATATTGACCTAGGTAAATGGTCAAAAAGGTCAAACAGCTTAGGCCAAATCTCCCTGGAGTATAGTGTTTCCCGGGTCGCTATGTCCCAGCGAGGTATGAAATTGTATAAAAACGAATCTGTGATCGGGAGATTTTGAACAGCAAAGGGGTTATGATCAGTGAACTAAGGAAATGTAAAAGAGAACGACTTAAATAAACTATATTAACAAATACGTAAAGTTAAAACACCTAGAAACATATAAAAACTAAAAACCGTATGTTTAAATTAACAAGTTACGTAAACGTAAAAAAATAAAAGTGAAACGTGAGCTATAAAAGTCCTACGGGTATGAAAATTACTTTTTTACAAACCTAATGATAAAAGAAAATTTTGGAAAAAAGAAAATTAAAATTTCAATAAAAGTTCTATTTATTATGAATTAATTACTAATTAACACTAATTAAATTCTAATAAATATCAAAACTAATCAAAAATCTGAAACTTTTTTAATAAATTCTAAAAGTTAAAATGAACCTAAGAAAAATATAAAAAGTGGGGGCTTAGTACAAAAATAAGCTAGAATAAGCAGATTAAGTTGAAAAGGCTTAAATAAGCCAAAACAAACAACTACAGGCTATATATAAAACAAAGCAAAGGTTACCAAGAAAACAAGCGAGCACAGATGGTTGTGGGGTGTTGCTTGTGTCTGTTTGAGCCAAGAGGTTTCAGGTTTGACCCTAACCTCTGGCTTTTTTTTGCTCTTTATTTTTTTTCGACTTTTCTTTTTGCAACTTACTTTAACAACAACCAGGAACATGATTTGTGAAGAAAAATTTTGTGACAAGCTTTTGAAAAGCTTGTGCAAACTCAAAACACCAACAGCTTAACCTTCTAGTTTTCTTTCTTTTCTTTTAGGTAAAATTTGAAAGTAAGCATAAGCCAAATAAGCTCATAAGCATAAGCCACAAGCAAACAAAATCGAACCCAATCTTGGTAAAACACTATTAAGCAACTTAACAATAACAATTTAACAACTTTAATCCAAGCAAATCTCAAAATCAAACAAGCTCAGCTCAATGCTGATGCATCAGCATCAAATGTGGTCCAAAGGGTGACTTTGAGGGCAAAATAAGCTAAGGAAAAAAGCTAATAAGTGCAAAAAAATTATGGATCTAACAAGCCAGCCTAGCTAGCTCCACAGAGCACCAAGAATCAAGGAACATGGTCAACAAATGAACAAGTTATGAGTCCTAGAAAAACGGGTCAAAGTGGGCAAAGCTGGGTGCAGGGCAGATTTGAGCAATTTACGGTCACTCATAAGCCAACTAAAAAAATTCTAAAAATTATAAAAAAAAATAGTCCAAGCAAGATTAGCAGCTAAAGTTTGATTATCCAAAAATTTAGAACCTGAAAGTGAAAAATGAATCCTAGAGAAATTCCACCATTTTGGAAAAAACTGCTAAGTATGCAACTTGACTTTTTTGATTTTGAGTAAAGTTTGACCCAAATGAACTTTGGTTGATTTCTAATGACTGAAAATGAGATGCTAAGTTAAAATGAGACTAATTTATGCTATTACAACAACTAATGAAAGGATTTGGGTGATTTAGGAACATGAAAAACCAACAGTGAAAACAAAATGGAGATTTAAATGAGATTTTGACTTCTATCCATATGACTACTGGTTTTTATTACTAAACTACCCTAAGATGACTTAATGAGATATGATTCAACATAAAACAACAATAGAAACACCCCTGAGCACCTAAAACTCATATCGTCCAAACACCCCTTTATGTTATTTGCTGAAATTAAGATTTGCAGCCCGAAAAAGGGTGATTTACCCTTTTAAAAAAAAATCTAAAAATTAAAATAAAAATACCACTAAGTACACAATATATAAGAGTACATTATCCCAGAATTTTATTAGATTTGGTTGAAAATTGAAGAAATGAAAATTCAAAAACTTTTTCTGCTGTATGAAACTTTTTTGACTTTTTCTTTTTGAACTCTTAAGTTGACTTTGGTGAATTTTGAAAGCTTCTAAATGACTAATATTGGTGTAATAATCTATGTTATGACTGAAATAAGCTAAGGAAACAACTAATGCTACTAAATGGATGGAAATGCAATTTAAAATTTGGACAGTGAGTGAAAAATCAAGGAGAAATGGTGATTTTGACTTTTTCTAAAACAACACTTATGTTTTATGACTGAAATGGCCTATTAGAACCTAAAGGGACATGTATAAACCAAAAACAACACTTAAAAAAGATCCTAACATCAAAGACCACCTTAATCCAAACACTCCTTAAGAACTATGGAAATATGATTTTCAAAACATAAAACTGATTTAGACCATGAAAATGATTCCTAGGTGTATAATATGATCTCATGAACTTATTTAAGCACAAAACTCGACTGATAACAATCAATAACCATGAATCATAAATTTACTTTTTTGACAGTTAAGAGACTAAACGATGAGCACACAATATTATTGAGAGAAATGATCACAAAGCTATCCAATGAGCATCAACAAGCATCAATAAGCAATTTCAAACAGAATCTAGGCCATGATAAGCAAATCCACAGTAGAAAGCTAAAAGTGACAAGATGTCTTACAATTGATCCAGTGCACAAAACTGAGAACCAGGCCAACACACCTATCCTGACACCTCCCTTGAGGCACTAAACCCATGGAAATCCAAAATTCAACCAAGCTCCTGCTTCTCTTCTTCTTTTTCACTGATTTTTGATTTTCAAGTGATTTTATCCTATTTTTTTTTTATTTTTTTTAGTTTTCTTAAGTAAACTGCTTTAAGTGAGTTGAAATCTTTAGAAAGCTTATAGATAGACTTAAACAAACTCAAACAAGCACTAAATAACAACTTTTAACTAGATTGAGCCAAAATGAGATTTTGAGCAAAATTTGCATAAACTGAAATTCCACAAAGAAACTGAAATTTGATGATTAAATTGAGTCTTAACAACACTGAAATGCTTGAAATTACACTTTTAAACTAAGTTTACAACTACAAAGGAAAGTTACATGAAAATGATTTAAAAACTACTAAGTAAAAAACTACCCAGGTCTGCTCCCTGCTTCTCTTTCCTTTTGTAGTGACTTTTTAGGGTTAGTAGTGGTCTCTGAACAAATCCCATCAAGAATTACAGCCCTTCGATGAGTAAATTTGATCCTGGCCGTTTATGTCATTTTGGCGCCAAAAGTCACAAATGGCAGTTTAGATAACTTGGAGATATTTCTGTGCAATTAATGCACCTTGGCTTGTTGTGGTGAGGTGGGGGGACATGGAATGGGAAGGTAGCAGGTTTGGTAAAGTTGGAGTGTTGGGTTTGGTTATGGCAGAGGTCAAGTGGGAAGGAGGTGAAGGAGGGAGTATTATTGGTGGGAAAAGGGAGAGTCAAAGGTTTGACCGGGGTGGGAGTATATAATATACGGGGTGTTATGTTTTTGGTTTTGGGCTTGGAGTGGTGATGGGCCAGGGGAAGGGATAAATGAGATTGGGTTGTGTAAATGGGATGGGGTTTTTATTTTTGGACTTAGGTAAACATAGGGTCCGTTTGTTTGTTGTAACTTTTATAACAACAAGGACCAAACATGTAAATATCCAAAAGTTAAGGGACCTGAAATGCCACTTTCCTAAAGTTTGTTATAAGGACCAATGATGCCAAACTTAATAAACACAAGGACCATTTATGCCATTTTCCACTTTTAAATACCCAAGGACCATTTTTGTCAATTTCAAAAGTTGAGGGACCTTTTCTGCCATTCACCCAAAAATTCATTCAAGGACCAATTTTAACAACTTAAAATATTTTAGGGACCTTGAATGATAAAACTCCACAATTTTGGATTCCAGGGACTAGTTTTGCCAAACTTTGAAAGTTGGGGGACTGAAACTGCCAATTATGCAAATTTTGTTCGTTTTTCATTTGTTTTTAAACATTTTGCATCTGAAACATATAAAACACAATTTTGGGATACTTTCAGTATTTTGATGCATTTTTGAGTGTTTTTTAAATGTTTTGCAGCTTAGATTTGACCAAAAATGATGTGTTTGAGCACTCATCAATCCCCCACACTAAACTATTGCTAGTCCCTAGCAATCTTTTATAAAAACTTGATGAATTTTAATCTCTTTACCAAAAGCCATTACTTATGGAGTAGCCAAATGTTTCAGTTCAAGTAAGAACTATGGTACACTGATAACCATATGATTTTGAGCAAACCATCAGCTTTAAACGGATTTGATTAGTCTTTACCAGAAGCCGTTCGCTTCTGGACTAGCCAAATCTTGATGGAATTCAGTCATCATCTTGGTGAGTTGATTACCAATTATGGTTTTCCACTGCCTTTACCACAAGCCATAACCTTGTGGGCTAGCCAACTCTTCACTATAAAAGATATGGTGAGTCGATTACCATACAATTTTGGGCAAATTGTCAGCCATAAATGGATTTGATATATCTTTACCAAGAGCCGTTTGCTCCTGGATTAGCCAGTCCTTTTGAGAGTTAGACATGGTGGACTGATAACCATTTGTCGTGTTAGTGCAAAGCACTCACACCAGAAAAAAAAATTTGGTCAAAAATGGGGGAATTAGGGCACTAGAAGGTAAAAATGTGATAAAATTCGCCAGAATTCCCCCCACACTTAGAATTGAATATTGTCCTCAATATTCAAAGTCCCGGCTATTATGCCGAATCCTTGAACGTAAAAAGTTTAGATTGAGGCAAGTGTGGGAACATCATATTTGAAAAGTGAGTTAGATATTTAAAGCTTCTTATATAGAAGCTATCACTTCTTTTAAAAATGATGATGATTTTTTTTTTTTTTTTTTTTTTTTTTTTTTTTTTTTTTTTTTTTTTTTTTTTTTTTTTTTTTTTTTTTTTTTTTTTTTTTTTTTAG